>JAKVIS010001116.1:0-40742 GCA_033119425.1 Bufotes viridis
TTTCATCATAGCTGCATTAAAATACTGGGTTGGAACCTGCTTGTGGATTCCTGGAGCAGGTAGAGCAGTATCAGAGGTGCTAAGTTCATTCAGTGCTAGCACAGAACTTTGATTGGACAAGCATGTGCATTCTCATTCTGCCAACTCCAAAAATGCATAAAAGGTATGGTATCTCATGAGAGGTGGTGAGTTGCAGAAGCTAAGCTGAACTGCACCTGCATTTCAGCGGCCAAAAAGCAAGAAACAGAAAAGGCTTAGCTTTGACAGTGGCCGCTGTATATTCCTGTGTTGAGAAAGCGAGTAACGAGGGTTACTCTAAAAGTTCATTTTTCCATACCATCATTAACAGTTAAGAAGGCTTTTTTGTTCTGGGCTTGCTAATAGACGCTGGACAGTATTCCAATCTGCACAGAAGCGCCACTTGTTCCCTCAAACAAATCTTCCATAATCTGACACCATCGTTTGACACACACAAAAACGTGCCTTTACCTGTTGATTGGTGCCCTTACCTGTTGAGGTGCATGGATCCACACCTGACTGAAGAATGAAGCATCATGGCTGCTGCCAGGGAGGAAAACAGCAAGGGTCCATTGTGATGTCATCATCCATGTATGCTGAAGGGTTCCATTGTGACACGCTCAGTGTTCCGTCTATTGAAATTTTTATGGAGGCTGCCATATTGATTTTCTGGAGGCAGCCATTTTGATTTGCAGTAAAACATAGTTGTCATTTCAATGAATAAGACATGTTGGCAAGGAATTTGATTGCAACAACAGAAGTCAGCAAGGACAAAACCTAGTTTATGAGCACTTTTCATCATAGCTGCAATAAAATACTGGGTTGGAACCTGCTTGTGGATTCCTGGAGCAGGTAGAGCAGTATCAGAGGTGCTAAGTTCATTCAGTGCTAGCACAGAACTTTGATTGGACAAGCATGTGCATTCTCATTCTGCCAACTCCAAAAATGCATAAAAGGTATGGTATCTCATGAGAGGTGGTGAGTTGCAGAAGCTAAGCTGAACTGCACCTGCATTTCAGCGGCCAAAAAGCAAGAAACAGAAAAGGCTTAGCTTTGTCAGTGGCCGCTGTATATTCCTGTGTTGAGAAAGCGAGTAACGAGGGTTACTCTAAAAGTTCATTTTTCCATACCATCAGGAACAGTTAAGAAGGCTTTTGTGTTCTGGGCTTGCTAATAGACGCTGGACAGTATTCCAATCTGCACAGAAGCGCCACTTGTTCCCTCAAACAAATCTTCCATAATCTGACACCATCGTTTGACACACACAAAAACGTGCCTTTACCTGTTGATTGGTGCCCTTACCTGTTGAGGTGCATGGATCCACACCTGACTGAAGAATGAAGCATCATGGCTGCTGCCAGGGAGGAAAACAGCAAGGGTCCATTGTGATGTCATCATCCATGTATGCTGAAGGGTTCCATT
The DNA here is from genome assembly GCA_033119425.1 of Bufotes viridis. NCBI lineage: Eukaryota > Metazoa > Chordata > Amphibia > Anura > Bufonidae > Bufotes > Bufotes viridis. The sequence continues at coordinate 1,441 of JAKVIS010001116.1, forward strand.
GTGACACGCTCAGTGTTCCGTCTATTGAAATTTTTATGGAGGCTGCCATATTGATTTTCTGGAGGCAGCCATTTTGATTTGCAGTAAAACATAGTTGTCATTTCAATGAATAAGACATGTTGGCAAGGAATTTGATTGCAACAACAGAAGTCAGCAAGGACAAAACCTAGTTTATGAGCACTTTTCATCATAGCTGCATTAAAATACTGGGTTGGAACCTGCTTGTGGATTCCTGGAGCAGGTAGAGCAGTATCAGAGGTGCTAAGTTCATTCAGTGCTAGCACAGAACTTTGATTGGACAAGCATGTGCATTCTCATTCTGCCAACTCCAAAAATGCATAAAAGGTATGGTATCTCATGAGAGGTGGTGAGTTGCAGAAGCTAAGCTGAACTGCACCTGCATTTCAGCGGCCAAAAAGCAAGAAACAGAAAAGGCTTAGCTTTGTCAGTGGCCGCTGTATATTCCTGTGTTGAGAAAGCGAGTAACGAGGGTTACTCTAAAAGTTCATTTTTCCATACCATCAGGAACAGTTAAGAAGGCTTTTGTGTTCTGGGCTTGCTAATAGACGCTGGACAGTATTCCAATCTGCACAGAAGCGCCACTTGTTCCCTCAAACAAATCTTCCATAATCTGACACCATCGTTTGACACACACAAAAACGTGCCTTTACCTGTTGATTGGTGCCCTTACCTGTTGAGGTGCATGGATCCACACCTGACTGAAGAATGAAGCATCATGGCTGCTGCCAGGGAGGAAAACAGCAAGGGTCCATTGTGATGTCATCATCCATGTATGCTGAAGGGTTCCATTGTGACACGCTCAGTGTTCCGTCTATTGAAATTTTTATGGAGGCTGCCATATTGATTTTCTGGAGGCAGCCATTTTGATTTGCAGTAAAACATAGTTGTCATTTCAATGAATAAGACATGTTGGCAAGGAATTTGATTGCAACAACAGAAGTCAGCAAGGACAAAACCTAGTTTATGAGCACTTTTCATCATAGCTGCATTAAAATACTGGGTTGGAACCTGCTTGTGGATTCCTGGAGCAGGTAGAGCAGTATCAGAGGTGCTAAGTTCATTCAGTGCTAGCACAGAACTTTGATTGGACAAGCATGTGCATTCTCATTCTGCCAACTCCAAAAATGCATAAAAGGTATGGTATCTCATGAGAGGTGGTGAGTTGCAGAAGCTAAGCTGAACTGCACCTGCATTTCAGCGGCCAAAAAGCAAGAAACAGAAAAGGCTTAGCTTTGTCAGTGGCCGCTGTATATTCCTGTGTTGAGAAAGCGAGTAACGAGGGTTACTCTAAAAGTTCATTTTTCCATACCATCAGGAACAGTTAAGAAGGCTTTTGTGTTCTGGGCTTGCTAATAGACGCTGGACAGTATTCCAATCTGCACAGAAGCGCCACTTGTTCCCTCAAACAAATCTTCCATAATCTGACACCATCGTTTGACACACACAAAAACGTGCCTTTACCTGTTGATTGGTGCCCTTACCTGTTGAGGTGCATGGATCCACACCTGACTGAAGAATGAAGCATCATGGCTGCTGCCAGGGAGGAAAACAGCAAGGGTCCATTGTGATGTCATCATCCATGTATGCTGAAGGGTTCCATTGTGACACGCTCAGTGTTCCGTCTATTGAAATTTTTATGGAGGCTGCCATATTGATTTTCTGGAGGCAGCCATTTTGATTTGCAGTAAAACATAGTTGTCATTTCAATGAATAAGACATGTTGGCAAGGAATTTGATTGCAACAACAGAAGTCAGCAAGGACAAAACCTAGTTTATGAGCACTTTTCATCATAGCTGCATTAAAATACTGGGTTGGAACCTGCTTGTGGATTCCTGGAGCAGGTAGAGCAGTATCAGAGGTGCTAAGTTCATTCAGTGCTAGCACAGAACTTTGATTGGACAAGCATGTGCATTCTCATTCTGCCAACTCCAAAAATGCATAAAAGGTATGGTATCTCATGAGAGGTGGTGAGTTGCAGAAGCTAAGCTGAACTGCACCTGCATTTCAGCGGCCAAAAAGCAAGAAACAGAAAAGGCTTAGCTTTGTCAGTGGCCGCTGTATATTCCTGTGTTGAGAAAGCGAGTAACGAGGGTTACTCTAAAAGTTCATTTTTCCATACCATCAGGAACAGTTAAGAAGGCTTTTGTGTTCTGGGCTTGCTAATAGACGCTGGACAGTATTCCAATCTGCACAGAAGCGCCACTTGTTCCCTCAAACAAATCTTCCATAATCTGACACCATCGTTTGACACACACAAAAACGTGCCTTTACCTGTTGATTGGTGCCCTTACCTGTTGAGGTGCATGGATCCACACCTGACTGAAGAATGAAGCATCATGGCTGCTGCCAGGGAGGAAAACAGCAAGGGTCCATTGTGATGTCATCATCCATGTATGCTGAAGGGTTCCATTGTGACACGCTCAGTGTTCCGTCTATTGAAATTTTTATGGAGGCTGCCATATTGATTTTCTGGAGGCAGCCATTTTGATTTGCAGTAAAACATAGTTGTCATTTCAATGAATAAGACATGTTGGCAAGGAATTTGATTGCAACAACAGAAGTCAGCAAGGACAAAACCTAGTTTATGAGCACTTTTCATCATAGCTGCATTAAAATACTGGGTTGGAACCTGCTTGTGGATTCCTGGAGCAGGTAGAGCAGTATCAGAGGTGCTAAGTTCATTCAGTGCTAGCACAGAACTTTGATTGGACAAGCATGTGCATTCTCATTCTGCCAACTCCAAAAATGCATAAAAGGTATGGTATCTCATGAGAGGTGGTGAGTTGCAGAAGCTAAGCTGAACTGCACCTGCATTTCAGCGGCCAAAAAGCAAGAAACAGAAAAGGCTTAGCTTTGTCAGTGGCCGCTGTATATTCCTGTGTTGAGAAAGCGAGTAACGAGGGTTACTCTAAAAGTTCATTTTTCCATACCATCAGGAACAGTTAAGAAGGCTTTTGTGTTCTGGGCTTGCTAATAGACGCTGGACAGTATTCCAATCTGCACAGAAGCGCCACTTGTTCCCTCAAACAAATCTTCCATAATCTGACACCATCGCTTGACACACACAAAAACGTGCCTTTACCTGTTGATTGGTGCCCTTACCTGTTGAGGTGCATGGATCCACACCTGACTGAAGAATGAAGCATCATGGCTGCTGCCAGGGAGGAAAACAGCAAGGGTCCATTGTGATGTCATCATCCATGTATGCTGAAGGGTTCCATTGTGACACGCTCAGTGTTCCGTCTATTGAAATTTTTATGGAGGCTGCCATATTGATTTTCTGGAGGCAGCCATTTTGATTTGCAGTAAAACATAGTTGTCATTTCAATGAATAAGACATGTTGGCAAGGAATTTGATTGCAACAACAGAAGTCAGCAAGGACAAAACCTAGTTTATGAGCACTTTTCATCATAGCTGCATTAAAATACTGGGTTGGAACCTGCTTGTGGATTCCTGGAGCAGGTAGAGCAGTATCAGAGGTGCTAAGTTCATTCAGTGCTAGCACAGAACTTTGATTGGACAAGCATGTGCATTCTCATTCTGCCAACTCCAAAAATGCATAAAAGGTATGGTATCTCATGAGAGGTGGTGAGTTGCAGAAGCTAAGCTGAACTGCACCTGCATTTCAGCGGCCAAAAAGCAAGAAACAGAAAAGGCTTAGCTTTGTCAGTGGCCGCTGTATATTCCTGTGTTGAGAAAGCGAGTAACGAGGGTTACTCTAAAAGTTCATTTTTCCATACCATCAGGAACAGTTAAGAAGGCTTTTGTGTTCTGGGCTTGCTAATAGACGCTGGACAGTATTCCAATCTGCACAGAAGCGCCACTTGTTCCCTCAAACAAATCTTCCATAATCTGACACCATCGTTTGACACACACAAAAACGTGCCTTTACCTGTTGATTGGTGCCCTTACCTGTTGAGGTGCATGGATCCACACCTGACTGAAGAATGAAGCATCATGGCTGCTGCCAGGGAGGAAAACAGCAAGGGTCCATTGTGATGTCATCATCCATGTATGCTGAAGGGTTCCATTGTGACACGCTCAGTGTTCCGTCTATTGAAATTTTTATGGAGGCTGCCATATTGATTTTCTGGAGGCAGCCATTTTGATTTGCAGTAAAACATAGTTGTCATTTCAATGAATAAGACATGTTGGCAAGGAATTTGATTGCAACAACAGAAGTCAGCAAGGACAAAACCTAGTTTATGAGCACTTTTCATCATAGCTGCATTAAAATACTGGGTTGGAACCTGCTTGTGGATTCCTGGAGCAGGTAGAGCAGTATCAGAGGTGCTAAGTTCATTCAGTGCTAGCACAGAACTTTGATTGGACAAGCATGTGCATTCTCATTCTGCCAACTCCAAAAATGCATAAAAGGTATGGTATCTCATGAGAGGTGGTGAGTTGCAGAAGCTAAGCTGAACTGCACCTGCATTTCAGCGGCCAAAAAGCAAGAAACAGAAAAGGCTTAGCTTTGTCAGTGGCCGATGTATATTCCTGTGTTGAGAAAGCGAGTAACGAGGGTTACTCTAAAAGTTCATTTTTCCATACCATCAGGAACAGTTAAGAAGGCTTTTGTGTTCTGGGCTTGCTAATAGACGCTGGACAGTATTCCAATCTGCACAGAAGCGCCACTTGTTCCCTCAAACAAATCTTCCATAATCTGACACCATCGTTTGACACACACAAAAACGTGCCTTTACCTGTTGATTGGTGCCCTTACCTGTTGAGGTGCATGGATCCACACCTGACTGAAGAATGAAGCATCATGGCTGCTGCCAGGGAGGAAAACAGCAAGGGTCCATTGTGATGTCATCATCCATGTATGCTGAAGGGTTCCATTGTGACACGCTCAGTGTTCCGTCTATTGAAATTTTTATGGAGGCTGCCATATTGATTTTCTGGAGGCAGCCATTTTGATTTGCAGTAAAACATAGTTGTCATTTCAATGAATAAGACATGTTGGCAAGGAATTTGATTGCAACAACAGAAGTCAGCAAGGACAAAACCTAGTTTATGAGCACTTTTCATCATAGCTGCATTAAAATACTGGGTTGGAACCTGCTTGTGGATTCCTGGAGCAGGTAGAGCAGTATCAGAGGTGCTAAGTTCATTCAGTGCTAGCACAGAACTTTGATTGGACAAGCATGTGCATTCTCATTCTGCCAACTCCAAAAATGCATAAAAGGTATGGTATCTCATGAGAGGTGGTGAGTTGCAGAAGCTAAGCTGAACTGCACCTGCATTTCAGCGGCCAAAAAGCAAGAAACAGAAAAGGCTTAGCTTTGTCAGTGGCCGCTGTATATTCCTGTGTTGAGAAAGCGAGTAACGAGGGTTACTCTAAAAGTTCATTTTTCCATACCATCAGGAACAGTTAAGAAGGCTTTTGTGTTCTGGGCTTGCTAATAGACGCTGGACAGTATTCCAATCTGCACAGAAGCGCCACTTGTTCCCTCAAACAAATCTTCCATAATCTGACACCATCGTTTGACACACACAAAAACGTGCCTTTACCTGTTGATTGGTGCCCTTACCTGTTGAGGTGCATGGATCCACACCTGACTGAAGAATGAAGCATCATGGCTGCTGCCAGGGAGGAAAACAGCAAGGGTCCATTGTGATGTCATCATCCATGTATGCTGAAGGGTTCCATTGTGACACGCTCAGTGTTCCGTCTATTGAAATTTTTATGGAGGCTGCCATATTGATTTTCTGGAGGCAGCCATTTTGATTTGCAGTAAAACATAGTTGTCATTTCAATGAATAAGACATGTTGGCAAGGAATTTGATTGCAACAACAGAAGTCAGCAAGGACAAAACCTAGTTTATGAGCACTTTTCATCATAGCTGCATTAAAATACTGGGTTGGAACCTGCTTGTGGATTCCTGGAGCAGGTAGAGCAGTATCAGAGGTGCTAAGTTCATTCAGTGCTAGCACAGAACTTTGATTGGACAAGCATGTGCATTCTCATTCTGCCAACTCCAAAAATGCATAAAAGGTATGGTATCTCATGAGAGGTGGTGAGTTGCAGAAGCTAAGCTGAACTGCACCTGCATTTCAGCGGCCAAAAAGCAAGAAACAGAAAAGGCTTAGCTTTGTCAGTGGCCGCTGTATATTCCTGTGTTGAGAAAGCGAGTAACGAGGGTTACTCTAAAAGTTCATTTTTCCATACCATCAGGAACAGTTAAGAAGGCTTTTGTGTTCTGGGCTTGCTAATAGACGCTGGACAGTATTCCAATCTGCACAGAAGCGCCACTTGTTCCCTCAAACAAATCTTCCATAATCTGACACCATCGTTTGACACACACAAAAACGTGCCTTTACCTGTTGATTGGTGCCCTTACCTGTTGAGGTGCATGGATCCACACCTGACTGAAGAATGAAGCATCATGGCTGCTGCCAGGGAGGAAAACAGCAAGGGTCCATTGTGATGTCATCATCCATGTATGCTGAAGGGTTCCATTGTGACACGCTCAGTGTTCCGTCTATTGAAATTTTTATGGAGGCTGCCATATTGATTTTCTGGAGGCAGCCATTTTGATTTGCAGTAAAACATAGTTGTCATTTCAATGAATAAGACATGTTGGCAAGGAATTTGATTGCAACAACAGAAGTCAGCAAGGACAAAACCTAGTTTATGAGCACTTTTCATCATAGCTGCATTAAAATACTGGGTTGGAACCTGCTTGTGGATTCCTGGAGCAGGTAGAGCAGTATCAGAGGTGCTAAGTTCATTCAGTGCTAGCACAGAACTTTGATTGGACAAGCATGTGCATTCTCATTCTGCCAACTCCAAAAATGCATAAAAGGTATGGTATCTCATGAGAGGTGGTGAGTTGCAGAAGCTAAGCTGAACTGCACCTGCATTTCAGCGGCCAAAAAGCAAGAAACAGAAAAGGCTTAGCTTTGTCAGTGGCCGCTGTATATTCCTGTGTTGAGAAAGCGAGTAACGAGGGTTACTCTAAAAGTTCATTTTTCCATACCATCAGGAACAGTTAAGAAGGCTTTTGTGTTCTGGGCTTGCTAATAGACGCTGGACAGTATTCCAATCTGCACAGAAGCGCCACTTGTTCCCTCAAACAAATCTTCCATAATCTGACACCATCGCTTGACACACACAAAAACGTGCCTTTACCTGTTGATTGGTGCCCTTACCTGTTGAGGTGCATGGATCCACACCTGACTGAAGAATGAAGCATCATGGCTGCTGCCAGGGAGGAAAACAGCAAGGGTCCATTGTGATGTCATCATCCATGTATGCTGAAGGGTTCCATTGTGACACGCTCAGTGTTCCGTCTATTGAAATTTTTATGGAGGCTGCCATATTGATTTTCTGGAGGCAGCCATTTTGATTTGCAGTAAAACATAGTTGTCATTTCAATGAATAAGACATGTTGGCAAGGAATTTGATTGCAACAACAGAAGTCAGCAAGGACAAAACCTAGTTTATGAGCACTTTTCATCATAGCTGCATTAAAATACTGGGTTGGAACCTGCTTGTGGATTCCTGGAGCAGGTAGAGCAGTATCAGAGGTGCTAAGTTCATTCAGTGCTAGCACAGAACTTTGATTGGACAAGCATGTGCATTCTCATTCTGCCAACTCCAAAAATGCATAAAAGGTATGGTATCTCATGAGAGGTGGTGAGTTGCAGAAGCTAAGCTGAACTGCACCTGCATTTCAGCGGCCAAAAAGCAAGAAACAGAAAAGGCTTAGCTTTGTCAGTGGCCGCTGTATATTCCTGTGTTGAGAAAGCGAGTAACGAGGGTTACTCTAAAAGTTCATTTTTCCATACCATCAGGAACAGTTAAGAAGGCTTTTGTGTTCTGGGCTTGCTAATAGACGCTGGACAGTATTCCAATCTGCACAGAAGCGCCACTTGTTCCCTCAAACAAATCTTCCATAATCTGACACCATCGCTTGACACACACAAAAACGTGCCTTTACCTGTTGATTGGTGCCCTTACCTGTTGAGGTGCATGGATCCACACCTGACTGAAGAATGAAGCATCATGGCTGCTGCCAGGGAGGAAAACAGCAAGGGTCCATTGTGATGTCATCATCCATGTATGCTGAAGGGTTCCATTGTGACACGCTCAGTGTTCCGTCTATTGAAATTTTTATGGAGGCTGCCATATTGATTTTCTGGAGGCAGCCATTTTGATTTGCAGTAAAACATAGTTGTCATTTCAATGAATAAGACATGTTGGCAAGGAATTTGATTGCAACAACAGAAGTCAGCAAGGACAAAACCTAGTTTATGAGCACTTTTCATCATAGCTGCATTAAAATACTGGGTTGGAACCTGCTTGTGGATTCCTGGAGCAGGTAGAGCAGTATCAGAGGTGCTAAGTTCATTCAGTGCTAGCACAGAACTTTGATTGGACAAGCATGTGCATTCTCATTCTGCCAACTCCAAAAATGCATAAAAGGTATGGTATCTCATGAGAGGTGGTGAGTTGCAGAAGCTAAGCTGAACTGCACCTGCATTTCAGCGGCCAAAAAGCAAGAAACAGAAAAGGCTTAGCTTTGTCAGTGGCCGCTGTATATTCCTGTGTTGAGAAAGCGAGTAACGAGGGTTACTCTAAAAGTTCATTTTTCCATACCATCAGGAACAGTTAAGAAGGCTTTTGTGTTCTGGGCTTGCTAATAGACGCTGGACAGTATTCCAATCTGCACAGAAGCGCCACTTGTTCCCTCAAACAAATCTTCCATAATCTGACACCATCGTTTGACACACACAAAAACGTGCCTTTACCTGTTGATTGGTGCCCTTACCTGTTGAGGTGCATGGATCCACACCTGACTGAAGAATGAAGCATCATGGCTGCTGCCAGGGAGGAAAACAGCAAGGGTCCATTGTGATGTCATCATCCATGTATGCTGAAGGGTTCCATTGTGACACGCTCAGTGTTCCGTCTATTGAAATTTTTATGGAGGCTGCCATATTGATTTTCTGGAGGCAGCCATTTTGATTTGCAGTAAAACATAGTTGTCATTTCAATGAATAAGACATGTTGGCAAGGAATTTGATTGCAACAACAGAAGTCAGCAAGGACAAAACCTAGTTTATGAGCACTTTTCATCATAGCTGCATTAAAATACTGGGTTGGAACCTGCTTGTGGATTCCTGGAGCAGGTAGAGCAGTATCAGAGGTGCTAAGTTCATTCAGTGCTAGCACAGAACTTTGATTGGACAAGCATGTGCATTCTCATTCTGCCAACTCCAAAAATGCATAAAAGGTATGGTATCTCATGAGAGGTGGTGAGTTGCAGAAGCTAAGCTGAACTGCACCTGCATTTCAGCGGCCAAAAAGCAAGAAACAGAAAAGGCTTAGCTTTGTCAGTGGCCGCTGTATATTCCTGTGTTGAGAAAGCGAGTAACGAGGGTTACTCTAAAAGTTCATTTTTCCATACCATCAGGAACAGTTAAGAAGGCTTTTGTGTTCTGGGCTTGCTAATAGACGCTGGACAGTATTCCAATCTGCACAGAAGCGCCACTTGTTCCCTCAAACAAATCTTCCATAATCTGACACCATCGTTTGACACACACAAAAACGTGCCTTTACCTGTTGATTGGTGCCCTTACCTGTTGAGGTGCATGGATCCACACCTGACTGAAGAATGAAGCATCATGGCTGCTGCCAGGGAGGAAAACAGCAAGGGTCCATTGTGATGTCATCATCCATGTATGCTGAAGGGTTCCATTGTGACACGCTCAGTGTTCCGTCTATTGAAATTTTTATGGAGGCTGCCATATTGATTTTCTGGAGGCAGCCATTTTGATTTGCAGTAAAACATAGTTGTCATTTCAATGAATAAGACATGTTGGCAAGGAATTTGATTGCAACAACAGAAGTCAGCAAGGACAAAACCTAGTTTATGAGCACTTTTCATCATAGCTGCATTAAAATACTGGGTTGGAACCTGCTTGTGGATTCCTGGAGCAGGTAGAGCAGTATCAGAGGTGCTAAGTTCATTCAGTGCTAGCACAGAACTTTGATTGGACAAGCATGTGCATTCTCATTCTGCCAACTCCAAAAATGCATAAAAGGTATGGTATCTCATGAGAGGTGGTGAGTTGCAGAAGCTAAGCTGAACTGCACCTGCATTTCAGCGGCCAAAAAGCAAGAAACAGAAAAGGCTTAGCTTTGTCAGTGGCCGCTGTATATTCCTGTGTTGAGAAAGCGAGTAACGAGGGTTACTCTAAAAGTTCATTTTTCCATACCATCAGGAACAGTTAAGAAGGCTTTTGTGTTCTGGGCTTGCTAATAGACGCTGGACAGTATTCCAATCTGCACAGAAGCGCCACTTGTTCCCTCAAACAAATCTTCCATAATCTGACACCATCGTTTGACACACACAAAAACGTGCCTTTACCTGTTGATTGGTGCCCTTACCTGTTGAGGTGCATGGATCCACACCTGACTGAAGAATGAAGCATCATGGCTGCTGCCAGGGAGGAAAACAGCAAGGGTCCATTGTGATGTCATCATCCATGTATGCTGAAGGGTTCCATTGTGACACGCTCAGTGTTCCGTCTATTGAAATTTTTATGGAGGCTGCCATATTGATTTTCTGGAGGCAGCCATTTTGATTTGCAGTAAAACATAGTTGTCATTTCAATGAATAAGACATGTTGGCAAGGAATTTGATTGCAACAACAGAAGTCAGCAAGGACAAAACCTAGTTTATGAGCACTTTTCATCATAGCTGCATTAAAATACTGGGTTGGAACCTGCTTGTGGATTCCTGGAGCAGGTAGAGCAGTATCAGAGGTGCTAAGTTCATTCAGTGCTAGCACAGAACTTTGATTGGACAAGCATGTGCATTCTCATTCTGCCAACTCCAAAAATGCATAAAAGGTATGGTATCTCATGAGAGGTGGTGAGTTGCAGAAGCTAAGCTGAACTGCACCTGCATTTCAGCGGCCAAAAAGCAAGAAACAGAAAAGGCTTAGCTTTGTCAGTGGCCGCTGTATATTCCTGTGTTGAGAAAGCGAGTAACGAGGGTTACTCTAAAAGTTCATTTTTCCATACCATCAGGAACAGTTAAGAAGGCTTTTGTGTTCTGGGCTTGCTAATAGACGCTGGACAGTATTCCAATCTGCACAGAAGCGCCACTTGTTCCCTCAAACAAATCTTCCATAATCTGACACCATCGTTTGACACACACAAAAACGTGCCTTTACCTGTTGATTGGTGCCCTTACCTGTTGAGGTGCATGGATCCACACCTGACTGAAGAATGAAGCATCATGGCTGCTGCCAGGGAGGAAAACAGCAAGGGTCCATTGTGATGTCATCATCCATGTATGCTGAAGGGTTCCATTGTGACACGCTCAGTGTTCCGTCTATTGAAATTTTTATGGAGGCTGCCATATTGATTTTCTGGAGGCAGCCATTTTGATTTGCAGTAAAACATAGTTGTCATTTCAATGAATAAGACATGTTGGCAAGGAATTTGATTGCAACAACAGAAGTCAGCAAGGACAAAACCTAGTTTATGAGCACTTTTCATCATAGCTGCATTAAAATACTGGGTTGGAACCTGCTTGTGGATTCCTGGAGCAGGTAGAGCAGTATCAGAGGTGCTAAGTTCATTCAGTGCTAGCACAGAACTTTGATTGGACAAGCATGTGCATTCTCATTCTGCCAACTCCAAAAATGCATAAAAGGTATGGTATCTCATGAGAGGTGGTGAGTTGCAGAAGCTAAGCTGAACTGCACCTGCATTTCAGCGGCCAAAAAGCAAGAAACAGAAAAGGCTTAGCTTTGTCAGTGGCCGCTGTATATTCCTGTGTTGAGAAAGCGAGTAACGAGGGTTACTCTAAAAGTTCATTTTTCCATACCATCAGGAACAGTTAAGAAGGCTTTTGTGTTCTGGGCTTGCTAATAGACGCTGGACAGTATTCCAATCTGCACAGAAGCGCCACTTGTTCCCTCAAACAAATCTTCCATAATCTGACACCATCGTTTGACACACACAAAAACGTGCCTTTACCTGTTGATTGGTGCCCTTACCTGTTGAGGTGCATGGATCCACACCTGACTGAAGAATGAAGCATCATGGCTGCTGCCAGGGAGGAAAACAGCAAGGGTCCATTGTGATGTCATCATCCATGTATGCTGAAGGGTTCCATTGTGACACGCTCAGTGTTCCGTCTATTGAAATTTTTATGGAGGCTGCCATATTGATTTTCTGGAGGCAGCCATTTTGATTTGCAGTAAAACATAGTTGTCATTTCAATGAATAAGACATGTTGGCAAGGAATTTGATTGCAACAACAGAAGTCAGCAAGGACAAAACCTAGTTTATGAGCACTTTTCATCATAGCTGCATTAAAATACTGGGTTGGAACCTGCTTGTGGATTCCTGGAGCAGGTAGAGCAGTATCAGAGGTGCTAAGTTCATTCAGTGCTAGCACAGAACTTTGATTGGACAAGCATGTGCATTCTCATTCTGCCAACTCCAAAAATGCATAAAAGGTATGGTATCTCATGAGAGGTGGTGAGTTGCAGAAGCTAAGCTGAACTGCACCTGCATTTCAGCGGCCAAAAAGCAAGAAACAGAAAAGGCTTAGCTTTGTCAGTGGCCGCTGTATATTCCTGTGTTGAGAAAGCGAGTAACGAGGGTTACTCTAAAAGTTCATTTTTCCATACCATCAGGAACAGTTAAGAAGGCTTTTGTGTTCTGGGCTTGCTAATAGACGCTGGACAGTATTCCAATCTGCACAGAAGCGCCACTTGTTCCCTCAAACAAATCTTCCATAATCTGACACCATCGTTTGACACACACAAAAACGTGCCTTTACCTGTTGATTGGTGCCCTTACCTGTTGAGGTGCATGGATCCACACCTGACTGAAGAATGAAGCATCATGGCTGCTGCCAGGGAGGAAAACAGCAAGGGTCCATTGTGATGTCATCATCCATGTATGCTGAAGGGTTCCATTGTGACACGCTCAGTGTTCCGTCTATTGAAATTTTTATGGAGGCTGCCATATTGATTTTCTGGAGGCAGCCATTTTGATTTGCAGTAAAACATAGTTGTCATTTCAATGAATAAGACATGTTGGCAAGGAATTTGATTGCAACAACAGAAGTCAGCAAGGACAAAACCTAGTTTATGAGCACTTTTCATCATAGCTGCATTAAAATACTGGGTTGGAACCTGCTTGTGGATTCCTGGAGCAGGTAGAGCAGTATCAGAGGTGCTAAGTTCATTCAGTGCTAGCACAGAACTTTGATTGGACAAGCATGTGCATTCTCATTCTGCCAACTCCAAAAATGCATAAAAGGTATGGTATCTCATGAGAGGTGGTGAGTTGCAGAAGCTAAGCTGAACTGCACCTGCATTTCAGCGGCCAAAAAGCAAGAAACAGAAAAGGCTTAGCTTTGTCAGTGGCCGCTGTATATTCCTGTGTTGAGAAAGCGAGTAACGAGGGTTACTCTAAAAGTTCATTTTTCCATACCATCAGGAACAGTTAAGAAGGCTTTTGTGTTCTGGGCTTGCTAATAGACGCTGGACAGTATTCCAATCTGCACAGAAGCGCCACTTGTTCCCTCAAACAAATCTTCCATAATCTGACACCATCGTTTGACACACACAAAAACGTGCCTTTACCTGTTGATTGGTGCCCTTACCTGTTGAGGTGCATGGATCCACACCTGACTGAAGAATGAAGCATCATGGCTGCTGCCAGGGAGGAAAACAGCAAGGGTCCATTGTGATGTCATCATCCATGTATGCTGAAGGGTTCCATTGTGACACGCTCAGTGTTCCGTCTATTGAAATTTTTATGGAGGCTGCCATATTGATTTTCTGGAGGCAGCCATTTTGATTTGCAGTAAAACATAGTTGTCATTTCAATGAATAAGACATGTTGGCAAGGAATTTGATTGCAACAACAGAAGTCAGCAAGGACAAAACCTAGTTTATGAGCACTTTTCATCATAGCTGCATTAAAATACTGGGTTGGAACCTGCTTGTGGATTCCTGGAGCAGGTAGAGCAGTATCAGAGGTGCTAAGTTCATTCAGTGCTAGCACAGAACTTTGATTGGACAAGCATGTGCATTCTCATTCTGCCAACTCCAAAAATGCATAAAAGGTATGGTATCTCATGAGAGGTGGTGAGTTGCAGAAGCTAAGCTGAACTGCACCTGCATTTCAGCGGCCAAAAAGCAAGAAACAGAAAAGGCTTAGCTTTGTCAGTGGCCGCTGTATATTCCTGTGTTGAGAAAGCGAGTAACGAGGGTTACTCTAAAAGTTCATTTTTCCATACCATCAGGAACAGTTAAGAAGGCTTTTGTGTTCTGGGCTTGCTAATAGACGCTGGACAGTATTCCAATCTGCACAGAAGCGCCACTTGTTCCCTCAAACAAATCTTCCATAATCTGACACCATCGTTTGACACACACAAAAACGTGCCTTTACCTGTTGATTGGTGCCCTTACCTGTTGAGGTGCATGGATCCACACCTGACTGAAGAATGAAGCATCATGGCTGCTGCCAGGGAGGAAAACAGCAAGGGTCCATTGTGATGTCATCATCCATGTATGCTGAAGGGTTCCATTGTGACACGCTCAGTGTTCCGTCTATTGAAATTTTTATGGAGGCTGCCATATTGATTTTCTGGAGGCAGCCATTTTGATTTGCAGTAAAACATAGTTGTCATTTCAATGAATAAGACATGTTGGCAAGGAATTTGATTGCAACAACAGAAGTCAGCAAGGACAAAACCTAGTTTATGAGCACTTTTCATCATAGCTGCATTAAAATACTGGGTTGGAACCTGCTTGTGGATTCCTGGAGCAGGTAGAGCAGTATCAGAGGTGCTAAGTTCATTCAGTGCTAGCACAGAACTTTGATTGGACAAGCATGTGCATTCTCATTCTGCCAACTCCAAAAATGCATAAAAGGTATGGTATCTCATGAGAGGTGGTGAGTTGCAGAAGCTAAGCTGAACTGCACCTGCATTTCAGCGGCCAAAAAGCAAGAAACAGAAAAGGCTTAGCTTTGTCAGTGGCCGCTGTATATTCCTGTGTTGAGAAAGCGAGTAACGAGGGTTACTCTAAAAGTTCATTTTTCCATACCATCAGGAACAGTTAAGAAGGCTTTTGTGTTCTGGGCTTGCTAATAGACGCTGGACAGTATTCCAATCTGCACAGAAGCGCCACTTGTTCCCTCAAACAAATCTTCCATAATCTGACACCATCGTTTGACACACACAAAAACGTGCCTTTACCTGTTGATTGGTGCCCTTACCTGTTGAGGTGCATGGATCCACACCTGACTGAAGAATGAAGCATCATGGCTGCTGCCAGGGAGGAAAACAGCAAGGGTCCATTGTGATGTCATCATCCATGTATGCTGAAGGGTTCCATTGTGACACGCTCAGTGTTCCGTCTATTGAAATTTTTATGGAGGCTGCCATATTGATTTTCTGGAGGCAGCCATTTTGATTTGCAGTAAAACATAGTTGTCATTTCAATGAATAAGACATGTTGGCAAGGAATTTGATTGCAACAACAGAAGTCAGCAAGGACAAAACCTAGTTTATGAGCACTTTTCATCATAGCTGCATTAAAATACTGGGTTGGAACCTGCTTGTGGATTCCTGGAGCAGGTAGAGCAGTATCAGAGGTGCTAAGTTCATTCAGTGCTAGCACAGAACTTTGATTGGACAAGCATGTGCATTCTCATTCTGCCAACTCCAAAAATGCATAAAAGGTATGGTATCTCATGAGAGGTGGTGAGTTGCAGAAGCTAAGCTGAACTGCACCTGCATTTCAGCGGCCAAAAAGCAAGAAACAGAAAAGGCTTAGCTTTGTCAGTGGCCGCTGTATATTCCTGTGTTGAGAAAGCGAGTAACGAGGGTTACTCTAAAAGTTCATTTTTCCATACCATCAGGAACAGTTAAGAAGGCTTTTGTGTTCTGGGCTTGCTAATAGACGCTGGACAGTATTCCAATCTGCACAGAAGCGCCACTTGTTCCCTCAAACAAATCTTCCATAATCTGACACCATCGTTTGACACACACAAAAACGTGCCTTTACCTGTTGATTGGTGCCCTTACCTGTTGAGGTGCATGGATCCACACCTGACTGAAGAATGAAGCATCATGGCTGCTGCCAGGGAGGAAAACAGCAAGGGTCCATTGTGATGTCATCATCCATGTATGCTGAAGGGTTCCATTGTGACACGCTCAGTGTTCCGTCTATTGAAATTTTTATGGAGGCTGCCATATTGATTTTCTGGAGGCAGCCATTTTGATTTGCAGTAAAACATAGTTGTCATTTCAATGAATAAGACATGTTGGCAAGGAATTTGATTGCAACAACAGAAGTCAGCAAGGACAAAACCTAGTTTATGAGCACTTTTCATCATAGCTGCATTAAAATACTGGGTTGGAACCTGCTTGTGGATTCCTGGAGCAGGTAGAGCAGTATCAGAGGTGCTAAGTTCATTCAGTGCTAGCACAGAACTTTGATTGGACAAGCATGTGCATTCTCATTCTGCCAACTCCAAAAATGCATAAAAGGTATGGTATCTCATGAGAGGTGGTGAGTTGCAGAAGCTAAGCTGAACTGCACCTGCATTTCAGCGGCCAAAAAGCAAGAAACAGAAAAGGCTTAGCTTTGTCAGTGGCCGCTGTATATTCCTGTGTTGAGAAAGCGAGTAACGAGGGTTACTCTAAAAGTTCATTTTTCCATACCATCAGGAACAGTTAAGAAGGCTTTTGTGTTCTGGGCTTGCTAATAGACGCTGGACAGTATTCCAATCTGCACAGAAGCGCCACTTGTTCCCTCAAACAAATCTTCCATAATCTGACACCATCGTTTGACACACACAAAAACGTGCCTTTACCTGTTGATTGGTGCCCTTACCTGTTGAGGTGCATGGATCCACACCTGACTGAAGAATGAAGCATCATGGCTGCTGCCAGGGAGGAAAACAGCAAGGGTCCATTGTGATGTCATCATCCATGTATGCTGAAGGGTTCCATTGTGACACGCTCAGTGTTCCGTCTATTGAAATTTTTATGGAGGCTGCCATATTGATTTTCTGGAGGCAGCCATTTTGATTTGCAGTAAAACATAGTTGTCATTTCAATGAATAAGACATGTTGGCAAGGAATTTGATTGCAACAACAGAAGTCAGCAAGGACAAAACCTAGTTTATGAGCACTTTTCATCATAGCTGCATTAAAATACTGGGTTGGAACCTGCTTGTGGATTCCTGGAGCAGGTAGAGCAGTATCAGAGGTGCTAAGTTCATTCAGTGCTAGCACAGAACTTTGATTGGACAAGCATGTGCATTCTCATTCTGCCAACTCCAAAAATGCATAAAAGGTATGGTATCTCATGAGAGGTGGTGAGTTGCAGAAGCTAAGCTGAACTGCACCTGCATTTCAGCGGCCAAAAAGCAAGAAACAGAAAAGGCTTAGCTTTGTCAGTGGCCGCTGTATATTCCTGTGTTGAGAAAGCGAGTAACGAGGGTTACTCTAAAAGTTCATTTTTCCATACCATCAGGAACAGTTAAGAAGGCTTTTGTGTTCTGGGCTTGCTAATAGACGCTGGACAGTATTCCAATCTGCACAGAAGCGCCACTTGTTCCCTCAAACAAATCTTCCATAATCTGACACCATCGTTTGACACACACAAAAACGTGCCTTTACCTGTTGATTGGTGCCCTTACCTGTTGAGGTGCATGGATCCACACCTGACTGAAGAATGAAGCATCATGGCTGCTGCCAGGGAGGAAAACAGCAAGGGTCCATTGTGATGTCATCATCCATGTATGCTGAAGGGTTCCATTGTGACACGCTCAGTGTTCCGTCTATTGAAATTTTTATGGAGGCTGCCATATTGATTTTCTGGAGGCAGCCATTTTGATTTGCAGTAAAACATAGTTGTCATTTCAATGAATAAGACATGTTGGCAAGGAATTTGATTGCAACAACAGAAGTCAGCAAGGACAAAACCTAGTTTATGAGCACTTTTCATCATAGCTGCATTAAAATACTGGGTTGGAACCTGCTTGTGGATTCCTGGAGCAGGTAGAGCAGTATCAGAGGTGCTAAGTTCATTCAGTGCTAGCACAGAACTTTGATTGGACAAGCATGTGCATTCTCATTCTGCCAACTCCAAAAATGCATAAAAGGTATGGTATCTCATGAGAGGTGGTGAGTTGCAGAAGCTAAGCTGAACTGCACCTGCATTTCAGCGGCCAAAAAGCAAGAAACAGAAAAGGCTTAGCTTTGTCAGTGGCCGCTGTATATTCCTGTGTTGAGAAAGCGAGTAACGAGGGTTACTCTAAAAGTTCATTTTTCCATACCATCAGGAACAGTTAAGAAGGCTTTTGTGTTCTGGGCTTGCTAATAGACGCTGGACAGTATTCCAATCTGCACAGAAGCGCCACTTGTTCCCTCAAACAAATCTTCCATAATCTGACACCATCGTTTGACACACACAAAAACGTGCCTTTACCTGTTGATTGGTGCCCTTACCTGTTGAGGTGCATGGATCCACACCTGACTGAAGAATGAAGCATCATGGCTGCTGCCAGGGAGGAAAACAGCAAGGGTCCATTGTGATGTCATCATCCATGTATGCTGAAGGGTTCCATTGTGACACGCTCAGTGTTCCGTCTATTGAAATTTTTATGGAGGCTGCCATATTGATTTTCTGGAGGCAGCCATTTTGATTTGCAGTAAAACATAGTTGTCATTTCAATGAATAAGACATGTTGGCAAGGAATTTGATTGCAACAACAGAAGTCAGCAAGGACAAAACCTAGTTTATGAGCACTTTTCATCATAGCTGCATTAAAATACTGGGTTGGAACCTGCTTGTGGATTCCTGGAGCAGGTAGAGCAGTATCAGAGGTGCTAAGTTCATTCAGTGCTAGCACAGAACTTTGATTGGACAAGCATGTGCATTCTCATTCTGCCAACTCCAAAAATGCATAAAAGGTATGGTATCTCATGAGAGGTGGTGAGTTGCAGAAGCTAAGCTGAACTGCACCTGCATTTCAGCGGCCAAAAAGCAAGAAACAGAAAAGGCTTAGCTTTGTCAGTGGCCGCTGTATATTCCTGTGTTGAGAAAGCGAGTAACGAGGGTTACTCTAAAAGTTCATTTTTCCATACCATCAGGAACAGTTAAGAAGGCTTTTGTGTTCTGGGCTTGCTAATAGACGCTGGACAGTATTCCAATCTGCACAGAAGCGCCACTTGTTCCCTCAAACAAATCTTCCATAATCTGACACCATCGTTTGACACACACAAAAACGTGCCTTTACCTGTTGATTGGTGCCCTTACCTGTTGAGGTGCATGGATCCACACCTGACTGAAGAATGAAGCATCATGGCTGCTGCCAGGGAGGAAAACAGCAAGGGTCCATTGTGATGTCATCATCCATGTATGCTGAAGGGTTCCATTGTGACACGCTCAGTGTTCCGTCTATTGAAATTTTTATGGAGGCTGCCATATTGATTTTCTGGAGGCAGCCATTTTGATTTGCAGTAAAACATAGTTGTCATTTCAATGAATAAGACATGTTGGCAAGGAATTTGATTGCAACAACAGAAGTCAGCAAGGACAAAACCTAGTTTATGAGCACTTTTCATCATAGCTGCATTAAAATACTGGGTTGGAACCTGCTTGTGGATTCCTGGAGCAGGTAGAGCAGTATCAGAGGTGCTAAGTTCATTCAGTGCTAGCACAGAACTTTGATTGGACAAGCATGTGCATTCTCATTCTGCCAACTCCAAAAATGCATAAAAGGTATGGTATCTCATGAGAGGTGGTGAGTTGCAGAAGCTAAGCTGAACTGCACCTGCATTTCAGCGGCCAAAAAGCAAGAAACAGAAAAGGCTTAGCTTTGTCAGTGGCCGCTGTATATTCCTGTGTTGAGAAAGCGAGTAACGAGGGTTACTCTAAAAGTTCATTTTTCCATACCATCAGGAACAGTTAAGAAGGCTTTTGTGTTCTGGGCTTGCTAATAGACGCTGGACAGTATTCCAATCTGCACAGAAGCGCCACTTGTTCCCTCAAACAAATCTTCCATAATCTGACACCATCGTTTGACACACACAAAAACGTGCCTTTACCTGTTGATTGGTGCCCTTACCTGTTGAGGTGCATGGATCCACACCTGACTGAAGAATGAAGCATCATGGCTGCTGCCAGGGAGGAAAACAGCAAGGGTCCATTGTGATGTCATCATCCATGTATGCTGAAGGGTTCCATTGTGACACGCTCAGTGTTCCGTCTATTGAAATTTTTATGGAGGCTGCCATATTGATTTTCTGGAGGCAGCCATTTTGATTTGCAGTAAAACATAGTTGTCATTTCAATGAATAAGACATGTTGGCAAGGAATTTGATTGCAACAACAGAAGTCAGCAAGGACAAAACCTAGTTTATGAGCACTTTTCATCATAGCTGCATTAAAATACTGGGTTGGAACCTGCTTGTGGATTCCTGGAGCAGGTAGAGCAGTATCAGAGGTGCTAAGTTCATTCAGTGCTAGCACAGAACTTTGATTGGACAAGCATGTGCATTCTCATTCTGCCAACTCCAAAAATGCATAAAAGGTATGGTATCTCATGAGAGGTGGTGAGTTGCAGAAGCTAAGCTGAACTGCACCTGCATTTCAGCGGCCAAAAAGCAAGAAACAGAAAAGGCTTAGCTTTGTCAGTGGCCGCTGTATATTCCTGTGTTGAGAAAGCGAGTAACGAGGGTTACTCTAAAAGTTCATTTTTCCATACCATCAGGAACAGTTAAGAAGGCTTTTGTGTTCTGGGCTTGCTAATAGACGCTGGACAGTATTCCAATCTGCACAGAAGCGCCACTTGTTCCCTCAAACAAATCTTCCATAATCTGACACCATCGTTTGACACACACAAAAACGTGCCTTTACCTGTTGATTGGTGCCCTTACCTGTTGAGGTGCATGGATCCACACCTGACTGAAGAATGAAGCATCATGGCTGCTGCCAGGGAGGAAAACAGCAAGGGTCCATTGTGATGTCATCATCCATGTATGCTGAAGGGTTCCATTGTGACACGCTCAGTGTTCCGTCTATTGAAATTTTTATGGAGGCTGCCATATTGATTTTCTGGAGGCAGCCATTTTGATTTGCAGTAAAACATAGTTGTCATTTCAATGAATAAGACATGTTGGCAAGGAATTTGATTGCAACAACAGAAGTCAGCAAGGACAAAACCTAGTTTATGAGCACTTTTCATCATAGCTGCATTAAAATACTGGGTTGGAACCTGCTTGTGGATTCCTGGAGCAGGTAGAGCAGTATCAGAGGTGCTAAGTTCATTCAGTGCTAGCACAGAACTTTGATTGGACAAGCATGTGCATTCTCATTCTGCCAACTCCAAAAATGCATAAAAGGTATGGTATCTCATGAGAGGTGGTGAGTTGCAGAAGCTAAGCTGAACTGCACCTGCATTTCAGCGGCCAAAAAGCAAGAAACAGAAAAGGCTTAGCTTTGTCAGTGGCCGCTGTATATTCCTGTGTTGAGAAAGCGAGTAACGAGGGTTACTCTAAAAGTTCATTTTTCCATACCATCAGGAACAGTTAAGAAGGCTTTTGTGTTCTGGGCTTGCTAATAGACGCTGGACAGTATTCCAATCTGCACAGAAGCGCCACTTGTTCCCTCAAACAAATCTTCCATAATCTGACACCATCGTTTGACACACACAAAAACGTGCCTTTACCTGTTGATTGGTGCCCTTACCTGTTGAGGTGCATGGATCCACACCTGACTGAAGAATGAAGCATCATGGCTGCTGCCAGGGAGGAAAACAGCAAGGGTCCATTGTGATGTCATCATCCATGTATGCTGAAGGGTTCCATTGTGACACGCTCAGTGTTCCGTCTATTGAAATTTTTATGGAGGCTGCCATATTGATTTTCTGGAGGCAGCCATTTTGATTTGCAGTAAAACATAGTTGTCATTTCAATGAATAAGACATGTTGGCAAGGAATTTGATTGCAACAACAGAAGTCAGCAAGGACAAAACCTAGTTTATGAGCACTTTTCATCATAGCTGCATTAAAATACTGGGTTGGAACCTGCTTGTGGATTCCTGGAGCAGGTAGAGCAGTATCAGAGGTGCTAAGTTCATTCAGTGCTAGCACAGAACTTTGATTGGACAAGCATGTGCATTCTCATTCTGCCAACTCCAAAAATGCATAAAAGGTATGGTATCTCATGAGAGGTGGTGAGTTGCAGAAGCTAAGCTGAACTGCACCTGCATTTCAGCGGCCAAAAGCAAGAAACAGAAAAGGCTTAGCTTTGTCAGTGGCCGCTGTATATTCCTGTGTTGAGAAAGCGAGTAACGAGGGTTACTCTAAAAGTTCATTTTTCCATACCATCAGGAACAGTTAAGAAGGCTTTTGTGTTCTGGGCTTGCTAATAGACGCTGGACAGTATTCCAATCTGCACAGAAGCGCCACTTGTTCCCTCAAACAAATCTTCCATAATCTGACACCATCGTTTGACACACACAAAAACGTGCCTTTACCTGTTGATTGGTGCCCTTACCTGTTGAGGTGCATGGATCCACACCTGACTGAAGAATGAAGCATCATGGCTGCTGCCAGGGAGGAAAACAGCAAGGGTCCATTGTGATGTCATCATCCATGTATGCTGAAGGGTTCCATTGTGACACGCTCAGTGTTCCGTCTATTGAAATTTTTATGGAGGCTGCCATATTGATTTTCTGGAGGCAGCCATTTTGATTTGCAGTAAAACATAGTTGTCATTTCAATGAATAAGACATGTTGGCAAGGAATTTGATTGCAACAACAGAAGTCAGCAAGGACAAAACCTAGTTTATGAGCACTTTTCATCATAGCTGCATTAAAATACTGGGTTGGAACCTGCTTGTGGATTCCTGGAGCAGGTAGAGCAGTATCAGAGGTGCTAAGTTCATTCAGTGCTAGCACAGAACTTTGATTGGACAAGCATGTGCATTCTCATTCTGCCAACTCCAAAAATGCATAAAAGGTATGGTATCTCATGAGAGGTGGTGAGTTGCAGAAGCTAAGCTGAACTGCACCTGCATTTCAGCGGCCAAAAAGCAAGAAACAGAAAAGGCTTAGCTTTGTCAGTGGCCGCTGTATATTCCTGTGTTGAGAAAGCGAGTAACGAGGGTTACTCTAAAAGTTCATTTTTCCATACCATCAGGAACAGTTAAGAAGGCTTTTGTGTTCTGGGCTTGCTAATAGACGCTGGACAGTATTCCAATCTGCACAGAAGCGCCACTTGTTCCCTCAAACAAATCTTCCATAATCTGACACCATCGTTTGACACACACAAAAACGTGCCTTTACCTGTTGATTGGTGCCCTTACCTGTTGAGGTGCATGGATCCACACCTGACTGAAGAATGAAGCATCATGGCTGCTGCCAGGGAGGAAAACAGCAAGGGTCCATTGTGATGTCATCATCCATGTATGCTGAAGGGTTCCATTGTGACACGCTCAGTGTTCCGTCTATTGAAATTTTTATGGAGGCTGCCATATTGATTTTCTGGAGGCAGCCATTTTGATTTGCAGTAAAACATAGTTGTCATTTCAATGAATAAGACATGTTGGCAAGGAATTTGATTGCAACAACAGAAGTCAGCAAGGACAAAACCTAGTTTATGAGCACTTTTCATCATAGCTGCATTAAAATACTGGGTTGGAACCTGCTTGTGGATTCCTGGAGCAGGTAGAGCAGTATCAGAGGTGCTAAGTTCATTCAGTGCTAGCACAGAACTTTGATTGGACAAGCATGTGCATTCTCATTCTGCCAACTCCAAAAATGCATAAAAGGTATGGTATCTCATGAGAGGTGGTGAGTTGCAGAAGCTAAGCTGAACTGCACCTGCATTTCAGCGGCCAAAAAGCAAGAAACAGAAAAGGCTTAGCTTTGTCAGTGGCCGCTGTATATTCCTGTGTTGAGAAAGCGAGTAACGAGGGTTACTCTAAAAGTTCATTTTTCCATACCATCAGGAACAGTTAAGAAGGCTTTTGTGTTCTGGGCTTGCTAATAGACGCTGGACAGTATTCCAATCTGCACAGAAGCGCCACTTGTTCCCTCAAACAAATCTTCCATAATCTGACACCATCGTTTGACACACACAAAAACGTGCCTTTACCTGTTGATTGGTGCCCTTACCTGTTGAGGTGCATGGATCCACACCTGACTGAAGAATGAAGCATCATGGCTGCTGCCAGGGAGGAAAAC
This sequence comes from Bufotes viridis, assembly GCA_033119425.1. Taxonomy (NCBI): domain Eukaryota; kingdom Metazoa; phylum Chordata; class Amphibia; order Anura; family Bufonidae; genus Bufotes; species Bufotes viridis. The sequence goes on from JAKVIS010001116.1 coordinate 25,719, forward strand.
AGCAAGGGTCCATTGTGATGTCATCATCCATGTATGCTGAAGGGTTCCATTGTGACACGCTCAGTGTTCCGTCTATTGAAATTTTTATGGAGGCTGCCATATTGATTTTCTGGAGGCAGCCATTTTGATTTGCAGTAAAACATAGTTGTCATTTCAATGAATAAGACATGTTGGCAAGGAATTTGATTGCAACAACAGAAGTCAGCAAGGACAAAACCTAGTTTATGAGCACTTTTCATCATAGCTGCATTAAAATACTGGGTTGGAACCTGCTTGTGGATTCCTGGAGCAGGTAGAGCAGTATCAGAGGTGCTAAGTTCATTCAGTGCTAGCACAGAACTTTGATTGGACAAGCATGTGCATTCTCATTCTGCCAACTCCAAAAATGCATAAAAGGTATGGTATCTCATGAGAGGTGGTGAGTTGCAGAAGCTAAGCTGAACTGCACCTGCATTTCAGCGGCCAAAAAGCAAGAAACAGAAAAGGCTTAGCTTTGTCAGTGGCCGCTGTATATTCCTGTGTTGAGAAAGCGAGTAACGAGGGTTACTCTAAAAGTTCATTTTTCCATACCATCAGGAACAGTTAAGAAGGCTTTTGTGTTCTGGGCTTGCTAATAGACGCTGGACAGTATTCCAATCTGCACAGAAGCGCCACTTGTTCCCTCAAACAAATCTTCCATAATCTGACACCATCGTTTGACACACACAAAAACGTGCCTTTACCTGTTGATTGGTGCCCTTACCTGTTGAGGTGCATGGATCCACACCTGACTGAAGAATGAAGCATCATGGCTGCTGCCAGGGAGGAAAACAGCAAGGGTCCATTGTGATGTCATCATCCATGTATGCTGAAGGGTTCCATTGTGACACGCTCAGTGTTCCGTCTATTGAAATTTTTATGGAGGCTGCCATATTGATTTTCTGGAGGCAGCCATTTTGATTTGCAGTAAAACATAGTTGTCATTTCAATGAATAAGACATGTTGGCAAGGAATTTGATTGCAACAACAGAAGTCAGCAAGGACAAAACCTAGTTTATGAGCACTTTTCATCATAGCTGCATTAAAATACTGGGTTGGAACCTGCTTGTGGATTCCTGGAGCAGGTAGAGCAGTATCAGAGGTGCTAAGTTCATTCAGTGCTAGCACAGAACTTTGATTGGACAAGCATGTGCATTCTCATTCTGCCAACTCCAAAAATGCATAAAAGGTATGGTATCTCATGAGAGGTGGTGAGTTGCAGAAGCTAAGCTGAACTGCACCTGCATTTCAGCGGCCAAAAAGCAAGAAACAGAAAAGGCTTAGCTTTGTCAGTGGCCGCTGTATATTCCTGTGTTGAGAAAGCGAGTAACGAGGGTTACTCTAAAAGTTCATTTTTCCATACCATCAGGAACAGTTAAGAAGGCTTTTGTGTTCTGGGCTTGCTAATAGACGCTGGACAGTATTCCAATCTGCACAGAAGCGCCACTTGTTCCCTCAAACAAATCTTCCATAATCTGACACCATCGTTTGACACACACAAAAACGTGCCTTTACCTGTTGATTGGTGCCCTTACCTGTTGAGGTGCATGGATCCACACCTGACTGAAGAATGAAGCATCATGGCTGCTGCCAGGGAGGAAAACAGCAAGGGTCCATTGTGATGTCATCATCCATGTATGCTGAAGGGTTCCATTGTGACACGCTCAGTGTTCCGTCTATTGAAATTTTTATGGAGGCTGCCATATTGATTTTCTGGAGGCAGCCATTTTGATTTGCAGTAAAACATAGTTGTCATTTCAATGAATAAGACATGTTGGCAAGGAATTTGATTGCAACAACAGAAGTCAGCAAGGACAAAACCTAGTTTATGAGCACTTTTCATCATAGCTGCATTAAAATACTGGGTTGGAACCTGCTTGTGGATTCCTGGAGCAGGTAGAGCAGTATCAGAGGTGCTAAGTTCATTCAGTGCTAGCACAGAACTTTGATTGGACAAGCATGTGCATTCTCATTCTGCCAACTCCAAAAATGCATAAAAGGTATGGTATCTCATGAGAGGTGGTGAGTTGCAGAAGCTAAGCTGAACTGCACCTGCATTTCAGCGGCCAAAAAGCAAGAAACAGAAAAGGCTTAGCTTTGTCAGTGGCCGCTGTATATTCCTGTGTTGAGAAAGCGAGTAACGAGGGTTACTCTAAAAGTTCATTTTTCCATACCATCAGGAACAGTTAAGAAGGCTTTTGTGTTCTGGGCTTGCTAATAGACGCTGGACAGTATTCCAATCTGCACAGAAGCGCCACTTGTTCCCTCAAACAAATCTTCCATAATCTGACACCATCGTTTGACACACACAAAAACGTGCCTTTACCTGTTGATTGGTGCCCTTACCTGTTGAGGTGCATGGATCCACACCTGACTGAAGAATGAAGCATCATGGCTGCTGCCAGGGAGGAAAACAGCAAGGGTCCATTGTGATGTCATCATCCATGTATGCTGAAGGGTTCCATTGTGACACGCTCAGTGTTCCGTCTATTGAAATTTTTATGGAGGCTGCCATATTGATTTTCTGGAGGCAGCCATTTTGATTTGCAGTAAAACATAGTTGTCATTTCAATGAATAAGACATGTTGGCAAGGAATTTGATTGCAACAACAGAAGTCAGCAAGGACAAAACCTAGTTTATGAGCACTTTTCATCATAGCTGCATTAAAATACTGGGTTGGAACCTGCTTGTGGATTCCTGGAGCAGGTAGAGCAGTATCAGAGGTGCTAAGTTCATTCAGTGCTAGCACAGAACTTTGATTGGACAAGCATGTGCATTCTCATTCTGCCAACTCCAAAAATGCATAAAAGGTATGGTATCTCATGAGAGGTGGTGAGTTGCAGAAGCTAAGCTGAACTGCACCTGCATTTCAGCGGCCAAAAAGCAAGAAACAGAAAAGGCTTAGCTTTGTCAGTGGCCGCTGTATATTCCTGTGTTGAGAAAGCGAGTAACGAGGGTTACTCTAAAAGTTCATTTTTCCATACCATCAGGAACAGTTAAGAAGGCTTTTGTGTTCTGGGCTTGCTAATAGACGCTGGACAGTATTCCAATCTGCACAGAAGCGCCACTTGTTCCCTCAAACAAATCTTCCATAATCTGACACCATCGTTTGACACACACAAAAACGTGCCTTTACCTGTTGATTGGTGCCCTTACCTGTTGAGGTGCATGGATCCACACCTGACTGAAGAATGAAGCATCATGGCTGCTGCCAGGGAGGAAAACAGCAAGGGTCCATTGTGATGTCATCATCCATGTATGCTGAAGGGTTCCATTGTGACACGCTCAGTGTTCCGTCTATTGAAATTTTTATGGAGGCTGCCATATTGATTTTCTGGAGGCAGCCATTTTGATTTGCAGTAAAACATAGTTGTCATTTCAATGAATAAGACATGTTGGCAAGGAATTTGATTGCAACAACAGAAGTCAGCAAGGACAAAACCTAGTTTATGAGCACTTTTCATCATAGCTGCATTAAAATACTGGGTTGGAACCTGCTTGTGGATTCCTGGAGCAGGTAGAGCAGTATCAGAGGTGCTAAGTTCATTCAGTGCTAGCACAGAACTTTGATTGGACAAGCATGTGCATTCTCATTCTGCCAACTCCAAAAATGCATAAAAGGTATGGTATCTCATGAGAGGTGGTGAGTTGCAGAAGCTAAGCTGAACTGCACCTGCATTTCAGCGGCCAAAAAGCAAGAAACAGAAAAGGCTTAGCTTTGTCAGTGGCCGCTGTATATTCCTGTGTTGAGAAAGCGAGTAACGAGGGTTACTCTAAAAGTTCATTTTTCCATACCATCAGGAACAGTTAAGAAGGCTTTTGTGTTCTGGGCTTGCTAATAGACGCTGGACAGTATTCCAATCTGCACAGAAGCGCCACTTGTTCCCTCAAACAAATCTTCCATAATCTGACACCATCGTTTGACACACACAAAAACGTGCCTTTACCTGTTGATTGGTGCCCTTACCTGTTGAGGTGCATGGATCCACACCTGACTGAAGAATGAAGCATCATGGCTGCTGCCAGGGAGGAAAACAGCAAGGGTCCATTGTGATGTCATCATCCATGTATGCTGAAGGGTTCCATTGTGACACGCTCAGTGTTCCGTCTATTGAAATTTTTATGGAGGCTGCCATATTGATTTTCTGGAGGCAGCCATTTTGATTTGCAGTAAAACATAGTTGTCATTTCAATGAATAAGACATGTTGGCAAGGAATTTGATTGCAACAACAGAAGTCAGCAAGGACAAAACCTAGTTTATGAGCACTTTTCATCATAGCTGCATTAAAATACTGGGTTGGAACCTGCTTGTGGATTCCTGGAGCAGGTAGAGCAGTATCAGAGGTGCTAAGTTCATTCAGTGCTAGCACAGAACTTTGATTGGACAAGCATGTGCATTCTCATTCTGCCAACTCCAAAAATGCATAAAAGGTATGGTATCTCATGAGAGGTGGTGAGTTGCAGAAGCTAAGCTGAACTGCACCTGCATTTCAGCGGCCAAAAAGCAAGAAACAGAAAAGGCTTAGCTTTGTCAGTGGCCGCTGTATATTCCTGTGTTGAGAAAGCGAGTAACGAGGGTTACTCTAAAAGTTCATTTTTCCATACCATCAGGAACAGTTAAGAAGGCTTTTGTGTTCTGGGCTTGCTAATAGACGCTGGACAGTATTCCAATCTGCACAGAAGCGCCACTTGTTCCCTCAAACAAATCTTCCATAATCTGACACCATCGTTTGACACACACAAAAACGTGCCTTTACCTGTTGATTGGTGCCCTTACCTGTTGAGGTGCATGGATCCACACCTGACTGAAGAATGAAGCATCATGGCTGCTGCCAGGGAGGAAAACAGCAAGGGTCCATTGTGATGTCATCATCCATGTATGCTGAAGGGTTCCATTGTGACACGCTCAGTGTTCCGTCTATTGAAATTTTTATGGAGGCTGCCATATTGATTTTCTGGAGGCAGCCATTTTGATTTGCAGTAAAACATAGTTGTCATTTCAATGAATAAGACATGTTGGCAAGGAATTTGATTGCAACAACAGAAGTCAGCAAGGACAAAACCTAGTTTATGAGCACTTTTCATCATAGCTGCATTAAAATACTGGGTTGGAACCTGCTTGTGGATTCCTGGAGCAGGTAGAGCAGTATCAGAGGTGCTAAGTTCATTCAGTGCTAGCACAGAACTTTGATTGGACAAGCATGTGCATTCTCATTCTGCCAACTCCAAAAATGCATAAAAGGTATGGTATCTCATGAGAGGTGGTGAGTTGCAGAAGCTAAGCTGAACTGCACCTGCATTTCAGCGGCCAAAAAGCAAGAAACAGAAAAGGCTTAGCTTTGTCAGTGGCCGCTGTATATTCCTGTGTTGAGAAAGCGAGTAACGAGGGTTACTCTAAAAGTTCATTTTTCCATACCATCAGGAACAGTTAAGAAGGCTTTTGTGTTCTGGGCTTGCTAATAGACGCTGGACAGTATTCCAATCTGCACAGAAGCGCCACTTGTTCCCTCAAACAAATCTTCCATAATCTGACACCATCGTTTGACACACACAAAAACGTGCCTTTACCTGTTGATTGGTGCCCTTACCTGTTGAGGTGCATGGATCCACACCTGACTGAAGAATGAAGCATCATGGCTGCTGCCAGGGAGGAAAACAGCAAGGGTCCATTGTGATGTCATCATCCATGTATGCTGAAGGGTTCCATTGTGACACGCTCAGTGTTCCGTCTATTGAAATTTTTATGGAGGCTGCCATATTGATTTTCTGGAGGCAGCCATTTTGATTTGCAGTAAAACATAGTTGTCATTTCAATGAATAAGACATGTTGGCAAGGAATTTGATTGCAACAACAGAAGTCAGCAAGGACAAAACCTAGTTTATGAGCACTTTTCATCATAGCTGCATTAAAATACTGGGTTGGAACCTGCTTGTGGATTCCTGGAGCAGGTAGAGCAGTATCAGAGGTGCTAAGTTCATTCAGTGCTAGCACAGAACTTTGATTGGACAAGCATGTGCATTCTCATTCTGCCAACTCCAAAAATGCATAAAAGGTATGGTATCTCATGAGAGGTGGTGAGTTGCAGAAGCTAAGCTGAACTGCACCTGCATTTCAGCGGCCAAAAAGCAAGAAACAGAAAAGGCTTAGCTTTGTCAGTGGCCGCTGTATATTCCTGTGTTGAGAAAGCGAGTAACGAGGGTTACTCTAAAAGTTCATTTTTCCATACCATCAGGAACAGTTAAGAAGGCTTTTGTGTTCTGGGCTTGCTAATAGACGCTGGACAGTATTCCAATCTGCACAGAAGCGCCACTTGTTCCCTCAAACAAATCTTCCATAATCTGACACCATCGTTTGACACACACAAAAACGTGCCTTTACCTGTTGATTGGTGCCCTTACCTGTTGAGGTGCATGGATCCACACCTGACTGAAGAATGAAGCATCATGGCTGCTGCCAGGGAGGAAAACAGCAAGGGTCCATTGTGATGTCATCATCCATGTATGCTGAAGGGTTCCATTGTGACACGCTCAGTGTTCCGTCTATTGAAATTTTTATGGAGGCTGCCATATTGATTTTCTGGAGGCAGCCATTTTGATTTGCAGTAAAACATAGTTGTCATTTCAATGAATAAGACATGTTGGCAAGGAATTTGATTGCAACAACAGAAGTCAGCAAGGACAAAACCTAGTTTATGAGCACTTTTCATCATAGCTGCATTAAAATACTGGGTTGGAACCTGCTTGTGGATTCCTGGAGCAGGTAGAGCAGTATCAGAGGTGCTAAGTTCATTCAGTGCTAGCACAGAACTTTGATTGGACAAGCATGTGCATTCTCATTCTGCCAACTCCAAAAATGCATAAAAGGTATGGTATCTCATGAGAGGTGGTGAGTTGCAGAAGCTAAGCTGAACTGCACCTGCATTTCAGCGGCCAAAAAGCAAGAAACAGAAAAGGCTTAGCTTTGTCAGTGGCCGCTGTATATTCCTGTGTTGAGAAAGCGAGTAACGAGGGTTACTCTAAAAGTTCATTTTTCCATACCATCAGGAACAGTTAAGAAGGCTTTTGTGTTCTGGGCTTGCTAATAGACGCTGGACAGTATTCCAATCTGCACAGAAGCGCCACTTGTTCCCTCAAACAAATCTTCCATAATCTGACACCATCGTTTGACACACACAAAAACGTGCCTTTACCTGTTGATTGGTGCCCTTACCTGTTGAGGTGCATGGATCCACACCTGACTGAAGAATGAAGCATCATGGCTGCTGCCAGGGAGGAAAACAGCAAGGGTCCATTGTGATGTCATCATCCATGTATGCTGAAGGGTTCCATTGTGACACGCTCAGTGTTCCGTCTATTGAAATTTTTATGGAGGCTGCCATATTGATTTTCTGGAGGCAGCCATTTTGATTTGCAGTAAAACATAGTTGTCATTTCAATGAATAAGACATGTTGGCAAGGAATTTGATTGCAACAACAGAAGTCAGCAAGGACAAAACCTAGTTTATGAGCACTTTTCATCATAGCTGCATTAAAATACTGGGTTGGAACCTGCTTGTGGATTCCTGGAGCAGGTAGAGCAGTATCAGAGGTGCTAAGTTCATTCAGTGCTAGCACAGAACTTTGATTGGACAAGCATGTGCATTCTCATTCTGCCAACTCCAAAAATGCATAAAAGGTATGGTATCTCATGAGAGGTGGTGAGTTGCAGAAGCTAAGCTGAACTGCACCTGCATTTCAGCGGCCAAAAAGCAAGAAACAGAAAAGGCTTAGCTTTGTCAGTGGCCGCTGTATATTCCTGTGTTGAGAAAGCGAGTAACGAGGGTTACTCTAAAAGTTCATTTTTCCATACCATCAGGAACAGTTAAGAAGGCTTTTGTGTTCTGGGCTTGCTAATAGACGCTGGACAGTATTCCAATCTGCACAGAAGCGCCACTTGTTCCCTCAAACAAATCTTCCATAATCTGACACCATCGTTTGACACACACAAAAACGTGCCTTTACCTGTTGATTGGTGCCCTTACCTGTTGAGGTGCATGGATCCACACCTGACTGAAGAATGAAGCATCATGGCTGCTGCCAGGGAGGAAAACAGCAAGGGTCCATTGTGATGTCATCATCCATGTATGCTGAAGGGTTCCATTGTGACACGCTCAGTGTTCCGTCTATTGAAATTTTTATGGAGGCTGCCATATTGATTTTCTGGAGGCAGCCATTTTGATTTGCAGTAAAACATAGTTGTCATTTCAATGAATAAGACATGTTGGCAAGGAATTTGATTGCAACAACAGAAGTCAGCAAGGACAAAACCTAGTTTATGAGCACTTTTCATCATAGCTGCATTAAAATACTGGGTTGGAACCTGCTTGTGGATTCCTGGAGCAGGTAGAGCAGTATCAGAGGTGCTAAGTTCATTCAGTGCTAGCACAGAACTTTGATTGGACAAGCATGTGCATTCTCATTCTGCCAACTCCAAAAATGCATAAAAGGTATGGTATCTCATGAGAGGTGGTGAGTTGCAGAAGCTAAGCTGAACTGCACCTGCATTTCAGCGGCCAAAAAGCAAGAAACAGAAAAGGCTTAGCTTTGTCAGTGGCCGCTGTATATTCCTGTGTTGAGAAAGCGAGTAACGAGGGTTACTCTAAAAGTTCATTTTTCCATACCATCAGGAACAGTTAAGAAGGCTTTTGTGTTCTGGGCTTGCTAATAGACGCTGGACAGTATTCCAATCTGCACAGAAGCGCCACTTGTTCCCTCAAACAAATCTTCCATAATCTGACACCATCGTTTGACACACACAAAAACGTGCCTTTACCTGTTGATTGGTGCCCTTACCTGTTGAGGTGCATGGATCCACACCTGACTGAAGAATGAAGCATCATGGCTGCTGCCAGGGAGGAAAACAGCAAGGGTCCATTGTGATGTCATCATCCATGTATGCTGAAGGGTTCCATTGTGACACGCTCAGTGTTCCGTCTATTGAAATTTTTATGGAGGCTGCCATATTGATTTTCTGGAGGCAGCCATTTTGATTTGCAGTAAAACATAGTTGTCATTTCAATGAATAAGACATGTTGGCAAGGAATTTGATTGCAACAACAGAAGTCAGCAAGGACAAAACCTAGTTTATGAGCACTTTTCATCATAGCTGCATTAAAATACTGGGTTGGAACCTGCTTGTGGATTCCTGGAGCAGGTAGAGCAGTATCAGAGGTGCTAAGTTCATTCAGTGCTAGCACAGAACTTTGATTGGACAAGCATGTGCATTCTCATTCTGCCAACTCCAAAAATGCATAAAAGGTATGGTATCTCATGAGAGGTGGTGAGTTGCAGAAGCTAAGCTGAACTGCACCTGCATTTCAGCGGCCAAAAAGCAAGAAACAGAAAAGGCTTAGCTTTGTCAGTGGCCGCTGTATATTCCTGTGTTGAGAAAGCGAGTAACGAGGGTTACTCTAAAAGTTCATTTTTCCATACCATCAGGAACAGTTAAGAAGGCTTTTGTGTTCTGGGCTTGCTAATAGACGCTGGACAGTATTCCAATCTGCACAGAAGCGCCACTTGTTCCCTCAAACAAATCTTCCATAATCTGACACCATCGTTTGACACACACAAAAACGTGCCTTTACCTGTTGATTGGTGCCCTTACCTGTTGAGGTGCATGGATCCACACCTGACTGAAGAATGAAGCATCATGGCTGCTGCCAGGGAGGAAAACAGCAAGGGTCCATTGTGATGTCATCATCCATGTATGCTGAAGGGTTCCATTGTGACACGCTCAGTGTTCCGTCTATTGAAATTTTTATGGAGGCTGCCATATTGATTTTCTGGAGGCAGCCATTTTGATTTGCAGTAAAACATAGTTGTCATTTCAATGAATAAGACATGTTGGCAAGGAATTTGATTGCAACAACAGAAGTCAGCAAGGACAAAACCTAGTTTATGAGCACTTTTCATCATAGCTGCATTAAAATACTGGGTTGGAACCTGCTTGTGGATTCCTGGAGCAGGTAGAGCAGTATCAGAGGTGCTAAGTTCATTCAGTGCTAGCACAGAACTTTGATTGGACAAGCATGTGCATTCTCATTCTGCCAACTCCAAAAATGCATAAAAGGTATGGTATCTCATGAGAGGTGGTGAGTTGCAGAAGCTAAGCTGAACTGCACCTGCATTTCAGCGGCCAAAAAGCAAGAAACAGAAAAGGCTTAGCTTTGTCAGTGGCCGCTGTATATTCCTGTGTTGAGAAAGCGAGTAACGAGGGTTACTCTAAAAGTTCATTTTTCCATACCATCAGGAACAGTTAAGAAGGCTTTTGTGTTCTGGGCTTGCTAATAGACGCTGGACAGTATTCCAATCTGCACAGAAGCGCCACTTGTTCCCTCAAACAAATCTTCCATAATCTGACACCATCGTTTGACACACACAAAAACGTGCCTTTACCTGTTGATTGGTGCCCTTACCTGTTGAGGTGCATGGATCCACACCTGACTGAAGAATGAAGCATCATGGCTGCTGCCAGGGAGGAAAACAGCAAGGGTCCATTGTGATGTCATCATCCATGTATGCTGAAGGGTTCCATTGTGACACGCTCAGTGTTCCGTCTATTGAAATTTTTATGGAGGCTGCCATATTGATTTTCTGGAGGCAGCCATTTTGATTTGCAGTAAAACATAGTTGTCATTTCAATGAATAAGACATGTTGGCAAGGAATTTGATTGCAACAACAGAAGTCAGCAAGGACAAAACCTAGTTTATGAGCACTTTTCATCATAGCTGCATTAAAATACTGGGTTGGAACCTGCTTGTGGATTCCTGGAGCAGGTAGAGCAGTATCAGAGGTGCTAAGTTCATTCAGTGCTAGCACAGAACTTTGATTGGACAAGCATGTGCATTCTCATTCTGCCAACTCCAAAAATGCATAAAAGGTATGGTATCTCATGAGAGGTGGTGAGTTGCAGAAGCTAAGCTGAACTGCACCTGCATTTCAGCGGCCAAAAAGCAAGAAACAGAAAAGGCTTAGCTTTGTCAGTGGCCGCTGTATATTCCTGTGTTGAGAAAGCGAGTAACGAGGGTTACTCTAAAAGTTCATTTTTCCATACCATCAGGAACAGTTAAGAAGGCTTTTGTGTTCTGGGCTTGCTAATAGACGCTGGACAGTATTCCAATCTGCACAGAAGCGCCACTTGTTCCCTCAAACAAATCTTCCATAATCTGACACCATCGTTTGACACACACAAAAACGTGCCTTTACCTGTTGATTGGTGCCCTTACCTGTTGAGGTGCATGGATCCACACCTGACTGAAGAATGAAGCATCATGGCTGCTGCCAGGGAGGAAAACAGCAAGGGTCCATTGTGATGTCATCATCCATGTATGCTGAAGGGTTCCATTGTGACACGCTCAGTGTTCCGTCTATTGAAATTTTTATGGAGGCTGCCATATTGATTTTCTGGAGGCAGCCATTTTGATTTGCAGTAAAACATAGTTGTCATTTCAATGAATAAGACATGTTGGCAAGGAATTTGATTGCAACAACAGAAGTCAGCAAGGACAAAACCTAGTTTATGAGCACTTTTCATCATAGCTGCATTAAAATACTGGGTTGGAACCTGCTTGTGGATTCCTGGAGCAGGTAGAGCAGTATCAGAGGTGCTAAGTTCATTCAGTGCTAGCACAGAACTTTGATTGGACAAGCATGTGCATTCTCATTCTGCCAACTCCAAAAATGCATAAAAGGTATGGTATCTCATGAGAGGTGGTGAGTTGCAGAAGCTAAGCTGAACTGCACCTGCATTTCAGCGGCCAAAAAGCAAGAAACAGAAAAGGCTTAGCTTTGTCAGTGGCCGCTGTATATTCCTGTGTTGAGAAAGCGAGTAACGAGGGTTACTCTAAAAGTTCATTTTTCCATACCATCAGGAACAGTTAAGAAGGCTTTTGTGTTCTGGGCTTGCTAATAGACGCTGGACAGTATTCCAATCTGCACAGAAGCGCCACTTGTTCCCTCAAACAAATCTTCCATAATCTGACACCATCGTTTGACACACACAAAAACGTGCCTTTACCTGTTGATTGGTGCCCTTACCTGTTGAGGTGCATGGATCCACACCTGACTGAAGAATGAAGCATCATGGCTGCTGCCAGGGAGGAAAACAGCAAGGGTCCATTGTGATGTCATCATCCATGTATGCTGAAGGGTTCCATTGTGACACGCTCAGTGTTCCGTCTATTGAAATTTTTATGGAGGCTGCCATATTGATTTTCTGGAGGCAGCCATTTTGATTTGCAGTAAAACATAGTTGTCATTTCAATGAATAAGACATGTTGGCAAGGAATTTGATTGCAACAACAGAAGTCAGCAAGGACAAAACCTAGTTTATGAGCACTTTTCATCATAGCTGCATTAAAATACTGGGTTGGAACCTGCTTGTGGATTCCTGGAGCAGGTAGAGCAGTATCAGAGGTGCTAAGTTCATTCAGTGCTAGCACAGAACTTTGATTGGACAAGCATGTGCATTCTCATTCTGCCAACTCCAAAAATGCATAAAAGGTATGGTATCTCATGAGAGGTGGTGAGTTGCAGAAGCTAAGCTGAACTGCACCTGCATTTCAGCGGCCAAAAAGCAAGAAACAGAAAAGGCTTAGCTTTGTCAGTGGCCGCTGTATATTCCTGTGTTGAGAAAGCGAGTAACGAGGGTTACTCTAAAAGTTCATTTTTCCATACCATCAGGAACAGTTAAGAAGGCTTTTGTGTTCTGGGCTTGCTAATAGACGCTGGACAGTATTCCAATCTGCACAGAAGCGCCACTTGTTCCCTCAAACAAATCTTCCATAATCTGACACCATCGTTTGACACACACAAAAACGTGCCTTTACCTGTTGATTGGTGCCCTTACCTGTTGAGGTGCATGGATCCACACCTGACTGAAGAATGAAGCATCATGGCTGCTGCCAGGGAGGAAAACAGCAAGGGTCCATTGTGATGTCATCATCCATGTATGCTGAAGGGTTCCATTGTGACACGCTCAGTGTTCCGTCTATTGAAATTTTTATGGAGGCTGCCATATTGATTTTCTGGAGGCAGCCATTTTGATTTGCAGTAAAACATAGTTGTCATTTCAATGAATAAGACATGTTGGCAAGGAATTTGATTGCAACAACAGAAGTCAGCAAGGACAAAACCTAGTTTATGAGCACTTTTCATCATAGCTGCATTAAAATACTGGGTTGGAACCTGCTTGTGGATTCCTGGAGCAGGTAGAGCAGTATCAGAGGTGCTAAGTTCATTCAGTGCTAGCACAGAACTTTGATTGGACAAGCATGTGCATTCTCATTCTGCCAACTCCAAAAATGCATAAAAGGTATGGTATCTCATGAGAGGTGGTGAGTTGCAGAAGCTAAGCTGAACTGCACCTGCATTTCAGCGGCCAAAAAGCAAGAAACAGAAAAGGCTTAGCTTTGTCAGTGGCCGCTGTATATTCCTGTGTTGAGAAAGCGAGTAACGAGGGTTACTCTAAAAGTTCATTTTTCCATACCATCAGGAACAGTTAAGAAGGCTTTTGTGTTCTGGGCTTGCTAATAGACGCTGGACAGTATTCCAATCTGCACAGAAGCGCCACTTGTTCCCTCAAACAAATCTTCCATAATCTGACACCATCGTTTGACACACACAAAAACGTGCCTTTACCTGTTGATTGGTGCCCTTACCTGTTGAGGTGCATGGATCCACACCTGACTGAAGAATGAAGCATCATGGCTGCTGCCAGGGAGGAAAACAGCAAGGGTCCATTGTGATGTCATCATCCATGTATGCTGAAGGGTTCCATTGTGACACGCTCAGTGTTCCGTCTATTGAAATTTTTATGGAGGCTGCCATATTGATTTTCTGGAGGCAGCCATTTTGATTTGCAGTAAAACATAGTTGTCATTTCAATGAATAAGACATGTTGGCAAGGAATTTGATTGCAACAACAGAAGTCAGCAAGGACAAAACCTAGTTTATGAGCACTTTTCATCATAGCTGCATTAAAATACTGGGTTGGAACCTGCTTGTGGATTCCTGGAGCAGGTAGAGCAGTATCAGAGGTGCTAAGTTCATTCAGTGCTAGCACAGAACTTTGATTGGACAAGCATGTGCATTCTCATTCTGCCAACTCCAAAAATGCATAAAAGGTATGGTATCTCATGAGAGGTGGTGAGTTGCAGAAGCTAAGCTGAACTGCACCTGCATTTCAGCGGCCAAAAGCAAGAAACAGAAAAGGCTTAGCTTTGTCAGTGGCCGCTGTATATTCCTGTGTTGAGAAAGCGAGTAACGAGGGTTACTCTAAAAGTTCATTTTTCCATACCATCAGGAACAGTTAAGAAGGCTTTTGTGTTCTGGGCTTGCTAATAGACGCTGGACAGTATTCCAATCTGCACAGAAGCGCCACTTGTTCCCTCAAACAAATCTTCCATAATCTGACACCATCGTTTGACACACACAAAAACGTGCCTTTACCTGTTGATTGGTGCCCTTACCTGTTGAGGTGCATGGATCCACACCTGACTGAAGAATGAAGCATCATGGCTGCTGCCAGGGAGGAAAACAGCAAGGGTCCATTGTGATGTCATCATCCATGTATGCTGAAGGGTTCCATTGTGACACGCTCAGTGTTCCGTCTATTGAAATTTTTATGGAGGCTGCCATATTGATTTTCTGGAGGCAGCCATTTTGATTTGCAGTAAAACATAGTTGTCATTTCAATGAATAAGACATGTTGGCAAGGAATTTGATTGCAACAACAGAAGTCAGCAAGGACAAAACCTAGTTTATGAGCACTTTTCATCATAGCTGCATTAAAATACTGGGTTGGAACCTGCTTGTGGATTCCTGGAGCAGGTAGAGCAGTATCAGAGGTGCTAAGTTCATTCAGTGCTAGCACAGAACTTTGATTGGACAAGCATGTGCATTCTCATTCTGCCAACTCCAAAAATGCATAAAAGGTATGGTATCTCATGAGAGGTGGTGAGTTGC
>JAKVIS010001117.1:0-40684 GCA_033119425.1 Bufotes viridis
CTGAACTGCACCTGCATTTCAGCGGCCAAAAAGCAAGAAACAGAAAAGGCTTAGCTTTGTCGGTGGCAGCTTTATATTCCTGTGGTAGAAAGCGAGTAACGAGGGTTACTCTAAGATTTCATTTTTCCATACCATCAGGAACAGTTAAGAAGGCTTTTGTGTTCTGGGCTTGCTAATAGACGCTGGACAGTATTCCAATCTGCACAGAAGCGCCACTTGTTCCCTCAAACAAATCTTCCATAATCTGACACCATCGTTTGACACACACAAAAACGTGCCTTTACCTGTTGATTGGTGCCCTTACCTGTTGAGGTGCATGGATCCACACCTGACTGAAGAATGAAACATCATGGCTGCTGCCAGGGAGGAAAACAGCAAGGGTCCATTGTGATGTCATCATCCATGTATGCTGAAGGGTTCCATTGTGACACGCTCAGTGTTCCGTCTATTGAAATTTTTATGGAGGCTGCCATATTGATTTTCTGGAGGCTGCCATTTTGATTTGCAGTTAAACACAGCTGTCATTTCAATGAATAAGAAATGTTGGCAAGGGATTCAATTGCAACCACAGAAGTCAGCAAGGAGAAAACCTAGTTTATGAGCACTTTTCAGTATAGCTGCATTAAAATACTGGGTTGGAATCTGCTTTTGGATTCCTGCAGCATGTAGCTCAGTTACAGAGGTGCTAAGTTCATTTAGTGCTAGCACAGAACTTTGATTGGACAGGCTGGTGCATTCTCATTCTGCCAACTCCAAAAATGCATAAAAGGTATGGTATCTCATGAGAGCTGGTGAGTTGCAGAAGCTAGGCTGAACTGCACCTGCATTTCAGCGGCCAAAAAGCAAGAAACAGAAAAGGCTTTAGCTTTGTCGGTGGCCGCTGTATATTCCTGTGTTGAGAAAGCGAGTAACAAGGGTAACTCTAAAAGTTCATTTTTCCATACCATCAGGAACAGTTAAGAAGGCTTTTGTGTTCTGGGCTTGCTAATAGACGCTGGACAGTATTCCAATCTGCACAGAAGCGCCACTTGTTCCCTCAAACAAATCTTCCATAATCTGACACCATCGTTTGACACACACAAAAACGTGCCTTTACCTGTTGATTGGTGCTCTTACCTGTTGAGGTGCATGGATCCACACCTGACTGAAGAATGAAGCATCATGGCTGCTGCCAGGGAGGAAAACAGCAAGGGTCCATTGTGATGTCATCATCCATGTATGCTGAAGGGTTCCATTGTGACACGCTCAGTGTTCCGTCTATTGAAATTTTTCTGGAGGCTGCCATATTGATTTTCTGGAGGCTGCCATTTTGATTTGCAGTTAAACATAGTTGTCATTTCAATGAATAAGACATGTTGGCAAGGAATTTGATTGCAACAACAGAAGTCAGCAAGGACAAAACCTAGTTTATGAGCACTTTTCATCATAGCTGCATTAAAATACTGGGTTGGAACCTGCTTGTGGATTCCTGGAGCAGGTAGAGCAGTATCAGAGGTGCTAAGTTCATTCAGTGCTAGCACAGAACTTTGATTGGACAAGCATGTGCATTCTTATTCTGCCAACTCCAAAAATGCATAAAAGGTATGGTATCTCATGAGGTGTGGTGAGTTACAGAAGCTAAGCTGAACTGCACCTGCATTTCAGCGGCCAAAAAGCAAGAAACAGAAAAGGCTTAGCTTTGTCAGTGGCCGCTGTATATTCCTGTGTTGAGAAAGCGAGTAACGAGGGTTACTCTAAAAGTTCATTTTTCCATACCATCAGGAACAGTTAAGAAGGCTTTTGTGTTCTGGGCTTACTAATAGACGCTGGACAGTATTCCAATCTGCACAGAAGCGCCACTTGTTCCCTCAAACAAATCTTCCATAATCTGACACCATCGTTTGACACACACAAAAACGTGCCTTTACCTGTTGATTGGTGCCCTTACCTGTTGAGGTGCATGGATCCACACCTGACTGAAGAATGAAGCATCATGGCTGCTGCCAGGGAGGAAAACAGCAAGGGTCCATTGTGATGTCATCATCCATGTATGCTGAAGGGTTCCATTGTGACACGCTCAGTGTTCCGTCTATTGAAATTTTTATGGAGGCTGCCATATTGATTTTCTGGAGGCTGCCATTTTGATTTGCAGTTAAACATAGTTGTCATTTCAATGAATAAGACATGTTGGCAAGGAATTTGATTGCAACAACAGAAGTCAGCAAGGACAAAACCTAGTTTATGAGCACTTTTCATCATAGCTGCAATAAAATACTGGGTTGGAACCTGCTTGTGGATTCCTGGAGCAGGTAGAGCAGTATCATAGGTGCTAAGTTCATTCAGTGCTAGCACAGACCTTTGATTGGACAAGCATGTGCATTCTAATTCTGCCAACTCCAAAAATGCATAAAAGGTATGGTATCTCATGAGAGGTGGTGAGTTGCAGAAGCTAAGCTGAACTGCACCTGCATTTCAGCGGCCAAAAAGCAAGAATCAGAAATGGCTTAGCTTTGTCAGTGGCCGCTGTATATTCCTGTGTTGAGAAAGCGAGTAATGAGGGTTACTCTAAAAGTTCATTTTTCCATACCATCAGGAACAGTTAAGAAGGCTTTTGTGTTCTGGGCTTACTAATAGACGCTGGACAGTATTCCAATCTGCACAGAAGCGCCACTTGTTCCCTCAAACAAATCTTCCATAATCTGACACCATCGTTTGACACACACAAAAACGTGCCTTTACCTGTTGATTGGTGCCCTTACCTGTTGAGGTGCATGGATCCACACCTGACTGAAGAATGAAGCATCATGGCTGCTGCCAGGGAGGAAAACAGCAAGGGTCCATTGTGATGTCATCATCCATGTATGCTGAAGGGTTCCATTGTGACACGCTCAGTGTTCCGTCTATTGAAATTTTTATGGAGGCTGCCATATTGATTTTCTGGAGGCAGCCATTTTGATTTGCAGTAAAACATAGTTGTCATTTCAATGAATAAGACATGTTGGCAAGGAATTTGATTGCAACAACAGAAGTCAGCAAGGACAAAACCTAGTTTATGAGCACTTTTCATCATAGCTGCAATAAAATACTGGGTTGGAACCTGCTTGTGGATTCCTGGAGCAGGTAGAGCAGTATCAGAGGTGCTAAGTTCATTCAGTGCTAGCACAGAACTTTGATTGGACAAGCATGTGCATTCTCATTCTGCCAACTCCAAAAATGCATAAAAGGTATGGTATCTCATGAGAGTGTGGTGAGTTGCAGAAGCTAAGCTGAACTGCACCTGCATTTCAGCGGCCAAAAAGCAAGAAACAGAAAAGGCTTAGCTTTGTCGGTGGCAGCTTTATATTCCTGTGGTGAGAAAGCGAGTAACGAGGGTTACTCTAAGATTTCATTTTTCCATACCATCAGGAACAGTTAAGAAGGCTTTTGTGTTCTGGGCTTGCTAATAGACGCTGGACAGTATTCCAATCTGCACAGAAGCGCCACTTGTTCCCTCAAACAAATCTTCCATAATCTGACACCATCGTTTGACACACACAAAAACGTGCCTTTACCTGTTGATTGGTGCCCTTACCTGTTGAGGTGCATGGATCCACACCTGACTGAAGAATGAAGCATCATGGCTGCTGCCAGGGAGGAAAACAGCAAGGGTCCATTGTGATGTCATCATCCATGTATGCTGAAGGGTTCCATTGTGACACGCTCAGTGTTCCGTCTATTGAAATTTTTATGGAGGCTGCCATATTGATTTTCTGGAGGCTGCCATTTTGATTTGCAGTTAAACACAGCTGTCATTTCAATGAATTTGAAATGTTGGCAAGGGATTCAATTGCAACCACAGAAGTCAGCAAGGAGAAAACCTAGTTTATGAGCACTTTTCACTATAGCTGCATTAAAATACTGGGTTGGAATCTGCTTTTGGATTTCTGCAGCATGTAGCTCAGTTACAGAGGTGCTAAGTTCATTTAGTGCTAGCACAGAACTTTGATTGAACAGGCTGGTGCATTCTCATTCTGCCAACTCCAAAAATGCATAAAAGGTATGGTATCTCATGAGAGGTGGTGAGTTGCAGAAGCTAAGCTGAACTGCACTTGCATTTCAGCGGCCAAAAAGCAAGAAACAGAAAAGGCTTAGCTTTGTCAGTGGCCGCTGTATATTCCTGTGTTGAGAAAGCGAGTAACGAGGGTTACTCTAAAAGTTCATTTTTCCATACCATCAGGAACAGTTAAGAAGGCTTTTGTGTTCTGGGCTTGCTAATAGACGCTGGACAGTATTCCAATCTGCACAGAAGCGCCACTTGTTCCCTCAAACAAATCTTCCATAATCTGACACCATCGTTTGACACACACAAAAACGTGCCTTTACCTGTTGATTGGTGCCCTTACCTGTTGAGGTGCATGGATCCACACCTGACTGAAGAATGAAGCATCATGGCTGCTGCCAGGGAGGAAAACAGCAAGGGTCCATTGTGATGTCATCATCCATGTATGCTGAAGGGTTCCATTGTGACACGCTCAGTGTTCCGTCTATTGAAATTTTTCTGGAGGCTGCCATATTGATTTTCTGGAGGCAGCCATTTTGATTTGCAGTTAAACATAGTTGTCATTTCAATGAATAAGACATGTTGGCAAGGAATTTGATTGCAACAACAGAAGTCAGCAAGGACAAAACCTAGTTTATGAGCACTTTTCATCATAGCTGCAATAAAATACTGGGTTGGAACCTGCTTGTGGATCCCTGGAGCAGGTAGAGCAGTATCAGAGGTGCTAAGTTCATTCAGTGCTAGCACAGAACTTTGATTGGACAAGCATGTGCATTCTCATTCTGCCAACTCCAAAAATGCATAAAAGGTATGGTATCTCATGAGAGTGTGGTGAGTTGCAGAAGCTAAGCTGAACTGCACCTGCATTTCAGCGGCCAAAAAGCAAGAAACAGAAAAGGCTTAGCTTTGTCAGTGGCCGCTGTATATTCCTGTGTTGAGAAAGCGAGTAACGAGGGTTACTCTAAAAGTTCATTTTTCCATACCATCAGGAACAGTTAAGAAGGCTTTTGTGTTCTGGGCTTGCTAATAGACGCTGGACAGTATTCCAATCTGCACAGAAGCGCCACTTGTTCCCTCAAACAAATCTTCCATAATCTGACACCATCGTTTGACACACACAAAAACGTGCCTTTACCTGTTGATTGGTGCCCTTACCTGTTGAGGTGCATGGATCCACACCTGACTGAAGAATGAAGCATCATGGCTGCTGCCAGGGAGGAAAACAGCAAGGGTCCATTGTGATGTCATCATCCATGTATGCTGAAGGGTTCCATTGTGACACGCTCAGTGTTCCGTCTATTGAAATTTTTATGGAGGCTGCCATATTGATTTTCTGGAGGCTGCCATTTTGATTTGCAGTTAAACATAGTTGTCATTTCAATGAATAAGACATGTTGGCAAGGAATTTGATTGCAACAACAGAAGTCAGCAAGGACAAAACCTAGTTTATGAGCACTTTTCATCATAGCTGCAATAAAATACTGGGTTGGAACCTGCTTGTGGATTCCTGGAGCAGGTAGAGCAGTATCAGAGGTGCTAAGTTCATTCAGTGCTAGCACAGAACTTTGATTGGACAAGCATGTGCATTCTCATTCTGCCAACTCCAAAAATGCATAAAAGGTATGGTATCTCATGAGAGGTGGTGAGTTGCAGAAGCTAAGCTGAACTGCACCTGCATTTCAGCGGCCAAAAAGCAAGAATCAGAAATGGCTTAGCTTTGTCAGTGGCCGCTGTATATTCCTGTGTTGAGAAAGCGAGTAACGAGGGTTACTCTAAAAGTTCATTTTTCCATACCATCAGGAACAGTTAAGAAGGCTTTTGTGTTCTGGGCTTACTAATAGACGCTGGACAGTATTCCAATCTGCACAGAAGCACCACTTGTTCCCTCAAACAAATCTTCCATAATCTGACACCATCGTTTGACACACACAAAAACGTGCCTTTACCTGTTGATTGGTGCCCTTACCTGTTGAGGTGCATGGATCCACACCTGACTGAAGAATGAAGCATCATGGCTGCTGCCAGGGAGGAAAACAGCAAGGGTCCATTGTGATGTCATCATCCATGTATGCTGAAGGGTTCCATTGTGACACGCTCAGTGTTCCGTCTATTGAAATTTTTATGGAGGCTGCCATATTGATTTTCTGGAGGCTGCCATTTTGATTTGCAGTTAAACATAGTTGTCATTTCAATGAATAAGACATGTTGGCAAGGAATTTGATTGCAACAACAGAAGTCAGCAAGGACAAAACCTAGTTTATGAGCACTTTTCATCATAGCTGCAATAAAATACTGGGTTGGAACCTGCTTGTGGATTCCTGGAGCAGGTAGAGCAGTATCAGAGGTGCTAAGTTCATTCAGTGCTAGCACAGAACTTTGATTGGACAAGCATGTGCATTCTCATTCTGCCAACTCCAAAAATGCATAAAAGGTATGGTATCTCATGAGAGGTGGTGAGTTGCAGAAGCTAAGCTGAACTGCACCTGCATTTCAGCGGCCAAAAAGCAAGAAACAGAAAAGGCTTAGCTTTGTCGGTGGCAGCTGTATATTCCTGTGTTGAGAAAGCGAGTAACGAGGGTTACTCTAAGAGTTCATTTTTCCATACCATCAGGAACAGTTAAGAAGGCTTTTGTGTTCTGGGCTTGCTAATAGACGCTGGACAGTATTCCAATCTGCACAGAAGCGCCACTTGTTCCCTCAAACAAATCTTCCATAATCTGACACCATCGTTTGACACACACAAAAACGTGCCTTTACCTGTTGATTGGTGCCCTTACCTGTTGAGGTGCATGGATCCACACCTGACTGAAGAATGAAGCATCATGGCTGCTGCCAGGGAGGAAAACAGCAAGGGTCCATTGTGATGTCATCATCCATGTATGCTGAAGGGTTCCATTGTGACACGCTCAGTGTTCCGTCTATTGAAATTTTTATGGAGGCTGCCATATTGATTTTCTGGAGGCAGCCATTTTGATTTGCAGTAAAACATAGTTGTCATTTCAATGAATAAGACATGTTGGCAAGGAATTTGATTGCAACAACAGAAGTCAGCAAGGACAAAACCTAGTTTATGAGCACTTTTCATCATAGCTGCAATAAAATACTGGGTTGGAACCTGCTTGTGGATTCCTGGAGCAGGTAGAGCAGTATCAGAGGTGCTAAGTTCATTCAGTGCTAGCACAGAACTTTGATTGGACAAGCATGTGCATTCTCATTCTGCCAACTCCAAAAATGCATAAAAGGTATGGTATCTCATGAGAGTGTGGTGAGTTGCAGAAGCTAAGCTGAACTGCACCTGCATTTCAGCGGCCAAAAAGCAAGAAACAGAAAAGGCTTAGCTTTGTCGGTGGCAGCTTTATATTCCTGTGGTGAGAAAGCGAGTAACGAGGGTTACTCTAAGATTTCATTTTTCCATACCATCAGGAACAGTTAAGAAGGCTTTTGTGTTCTGGGCTTGCTAATAGACGCTGGACAGTATTCCAATCTGCACAGAAGCGCCACTTGTTCCCTCAAACAAATCTTCCATAATCTGACACCATCGTTTGACACACACAAAAACGTGCCTTTACCTGTTGATTGGTGCCCTTACCTGTTGAGGTGCATGGATCCACACCTGACTGAAGAATGAAGCATCATGGCTGCTGCCAGGGAGGAAAACAGCAAGGGTCCATTGTGATGTCATCATCCATGTATGCTGAAGGGTTCCATTGTGACACGCTCAGTGTTCCGTCTATTGAAATTTTTATGGAGGCTGCCATATTGATTTTCTGGAGGCTGCCATTTTGATTTGCAGTTAAACACAGCTGTCATTTCAATGAATAAGAAATGTTGGCAAGGAATTTGATTGCAACAACAGAAGTCAGCAAGGACAAAACCTAGTTTATGAGCACTTTTCATCATAGCTGCAATAAAATACTGGGTTGGAACCTGCTTGTGGATTCCTGGAGCAGGTAGAGCAGTTATCAGAGGTGCTAAGTTCATTCAGTGCTAGCACAGAACTTTGATTGGACAAGCATGTGCATTCTCATTCTGCCAACTCCAAAAATGCATAAAAGGTATGGTATCTCATGAGAGGTGGTGAGTTGCAGAAGCTAAGCTGAACTGCACCTGCATTTCAGCGGCCAAAAAGCAAGAAACAGAAAAGGCTTAGCTTTGTCGGTGGCCGCTGTATATTCCTGTGTTGAGAAAGCGAGTAACGAGGGTTACTCTAAAAGTTCATTTTTCCATACCATCAGGAACAGTTAAGAAGGCTTTTGTGTTCTGGGCTTGCTAATAGACGCTGGACAGTATTCCAATCTGCACAGAAGCGCCACTTGTTCCCTCAAACAAATCTTCCATAATCTGACACCATCGTTTGACACACACAAAAACGTGCCTTTACCTGTTGATTGGTGCCCTTACCTGTTGAGGTGCATGGATCCACACCTGACTGAAGAATGAAGCATCATGGCTGCTGCCAGGGAGGAAAACAGCAAGGGTCCATTGTGATGTCATCATCCATGTATGCTGAAGGGTTCCATTGTGACACGCTCAGTGTTCCGTCTATTGAAATTTTTATGGAGGCTGCCATATTGATTTTCTGGAGGCTGCCATTTTGATTTGCAGTTAAACATAGTTGTCATTTCAATGAATAAGACATGTTGGCAAGGAATTTGATTGCAACAACAGAAGTCAGCAAGGACAAAACCTAGTTTATGAGCACTTTTCATCATAGCTGCAATAAAATACTGGGTTGGAACCTGCTTGTGGATTCCTGGAGCAGGTAGAGCAGTATCAGAGGTGCTAAGTTCATTCAGTGCTAGCACAGAACTTTGATTGGACAAGCATGTGCATTCTCATTCTGCCAACTCCAAAAATGCATAAAAGGTATGGTATCTCATGAGAGGTGGTGAGTTGCAGAAGCTAAGCTGAACTGCACCTGCATTTCAGCGGCCAAAAAGCAAGAAACAGAAAAGGCTTAGCTTTGTCAGTGGCCGCTGTATATTCCTGTGTTGAGAAAGCGAGTAACGAGGGTTACTCTAAAAGTTCATTTTTCCATACCATCAGGAACAGTTAAGAAGGCTTTTGTGTTCTGGGCTTGCTAATAGACGCTGGACAGTATTCCAATCTGCACAGAAGCGCCACTTGTTCCCTCAAACAAATCTTCCATAATCTGACACCATCGTTTGACACACACAAAAACGTGCCTTTACCTGTTGATTGGTGCCCTTACCTGTTGAGGTGCATGGATCCACACCTGACTGAAGAATGAAGCATCATGGCTGCTGCCAGGGAGGAAAACAGCAAGGGTCCATTGTGATGTCATCATCCATGTATGCTGAAGGGTTCCATTGTGACACGCTCAGTGTTCCGTCTATTGAAATTTTTATGGAGGCTGCCATATTGATTTTCTGGAGGCTGCCATTTTGATTTGCAGTTAAACATAGTTGTCATTTCAATGAATAAGACATGTTGGCAAGGAATTTGATTGCAACAACAGAAGTCAGCAAGGACAAAACCTAGTTTATGAGCACTTTTCATCATAGCTGCAATAAAATACTGGGTTGGAACCTGCTTGTGGATTCCTGGAGCAGGTAGAGCAGTATCAGAGGTGCTAAGTTCATTCAGTGCTAGCACAGAACTTTGATTGGACAAGCATGTGCATTCTCATTCTGCCAACTCCAAAAATGCATAAAAGGTATGGTATCTCATGAGAGGTGGTGAGTTGCAGAAGCTAAGCTGAACTGCACCTGCATTTCAGCGGCCAAAAAGCAAGAAACAGAAAAGGCTTAGCTTTGTCAGTGGCCGCTGTATATTCCTGTGTTGAGAAAGCGAGTAACGAGGGTTACTCTAAAAGTTCATTTTTCCATACCATCAGGAACAGTTAAGAAGGCTTTTGTGTTCTGGGCTTGCTAATAGACGCTGGACAGTATTCCAATCTGCACAGAAGCGCCACTTGTTCCCTCAAACAAATCTTCCATAATCTGACACCATCGTTTGACACACACAAAAACGTGCCTTTACCTGTTGATTGGTGCCCTTACCTGTTGAGGTGCATGGATCCACACCTGACTGAAGAATGAAGCATCATGGCTGCTGCCAGGGAGGAAAACAGCAAGGGTCCATTGTGATGTCATCATCCATGTATGCTGAAGGGTTCCATTGTGACACGCTCAGTGTTCCGTCTATTGAAATTTTTATGGAGGCTGCCATATTGATTTTCTGGAGGCAGCCATTTTGATTTGCAGTAAAACATAGTTGTCATTTCAATGAATAAGACATGTTGGCAAGGAATTTGATTGCAACAACAGAAGTCAGCAAGGACAAAACCTAGTTTATGAGCACTTTTCATCATAGCTGCAATAAAATACTGGGTTGGAACCTGCTTGTGGATTCCTGGAGCAGGTAGAGCAGTATCAGAGGTGCTAAGTTCATTCAGTGCTAGCACAGAACTTTGATTGGACAAGCATGTGCATTCTCATTCTGCCAACTCCAAAAATGCATAAAAGGTATGGTATCTCATGAGAGGTGGTGAGTTGCAGAAGCTAAGCTGAACTGCACCTGCATTTCAGCGGCCAAAAAGCAAGAAACAGAAAAGGCTTAGCTTTGTCGGTGGCAGCTTTATATTCCTGTGGTGAGAAAGCGAGTAACGAGGGTTACTCTAAGATTTCATTTTTCCATACCATCAGGAACAGTTAAGAAGGCTTTTGTGTTCTGGGCTTGCTAATAGACGCTGGACAGTATTCCAATCTGCACAGAAGCGCCACTTGTTCCCTCAAACAAATCTTCCATAATCTGACACCATCGTTTGACACACACAAAAACGTGCCTTTACCTGTTGATTGGTGCCCTTACCTGTTGAGGTGCATGGATCCACACCTGACTGAAGAATGAAGCATCATGGCTGCTGCCAGGGAGGAAAACAGCAAGGGTCCATTGTGATGTCATCATCCATGTATGCTGAAGGGTTCCATTGTGACACGCTCAGTGTTACGTCTATTGAAATTTTTATGGAGGCTGCCATATTGATTTTCTGGAGGCTGCCATTTTGATTTGCAGTTAAACACAGCAGTCATTTCAATGAATAAGAAATGTTGGCAAGGGATTCAATTGCAACCACAGAAGTCAGCAAGGACAAAACCTAGTTTATGAGCACTTTTCATCACAGCTGCAATAAAATACTGGGTTGGAACCTGCTTGTGTATTCCTGGAGCAGGTTGAGCAGTATCAGAGGTGCTAAGTTCATTCAGTGCTAGCACAGAACTTTGATTGAACAAGCATGTTCATTCTCATTCTGCCAACTCCAAAAATGCATAAAATATATGGTATCTCATGAAAGGTGGTGAGTTGCAGAAGCTAAGCTGAACTGCACCTGCATTTCAGCGGCCAAAAAGCAAGAAACAGAAAAGGCTTAGCTTTGTCAGTGGCCGCTGTATATTCCTGTGTTGAGAAAGCGAGTAACGAGGGTTACTCTAAGAGTTCATTTTTCCATACCATCAGGAACAGTTAAGAAGGCTTTTGTGTTCTGGGCTTGCTAATAGACGCTGGACAGTATTCCAATCTGCACAGAAGCGCCACTTGTTCCCTCAAACAAATCTTCCATAATCTGACACCATCGTTTGACACACACAAAAACGTGCCTTTACCTGTTGATTGGTGCCCTTACCTGTTGAGGTGCATGGATCCACACCTGACTGAAGAATGAAGCATCATGGCTGCTGCCAGGGAGGAAAACAGCAAGGGTCCATTGTGATGTCATCATCCATGTATGCTGAAGGGTTCCATTGTGACACGCTCAGTGTTCCGTCTATTGAAATTTTTATGGAGGCTGCCATATTGATTTTCTGGAGGCAGCCATTTTGATTTGCAGTAAAACACAGTTGTCATTTCAATGAATAAGACATGTTGGCAAGGAATTTGATTGCAACAACAGAAGTCAGCAAGGACAAAACCTAGTTTATGAGCACTTTTCATCATAGCTGCAATAAAATACTGGGTTGGAACCTGCTTGTGGATTCCTGGAGCAGGTAGAGCAGTATCAGAGGTGCTAAGTTCATTCAGTGCTAGCACAGAACTTTGATTGGACAAGCATGTGCATTCTCATTCTGCCAACTCCAAAAATGCATAAAAGGTATGGTATCTCATGAGAGGTGGTGAGTTGCAGAAGCTAAGCTGAACTGCACCTGCATTTCAGCGGCCAAAAAGCAAGAAACAGAAAAGGCTTAGCTTTGTCAGTGGCCGCTGTATATTCCTGTGTTGAGAAAGCGAGTAACGAGGGTTACTCTAAAAGTTCATTTTTCCATACCATCAGGAACAGTTAAGAAGGCTTTTTGTGTTCTGGGCTTGCTAATAGACGCTGGACAGTATTCCAATCTGCACAGAAGCGCCACTTGTTCCCTCAAACAAATCTTCCATAATCTGACACCATCGTTTGACACACACAAAAACGTGCCTTTACCTGTTGATTGGTGCCCTTACCTGTTGAGGTGCATGGATCCACACCTGACTGAAGAATGAAGCATCATGGCTGCTGCCAGGGAGGAAAACAGCAAGGGTCCATTGTGATGTCATCATCCATGTATGCTGAAGGGTTCCATTGTGACACGCTCAGTGTTCCGTCTATTGAAATTTTTATGGAGGCTGCCATATTGATTTTCTGGAGGCTGCCATTTTGATTTGCAGTTAAACACAGCTGTCATTTCAATGAATAAGAAATGTTGGCAAGGGATTCAATTGCAACCACAGAAGTCAGCAAGGAGAAAACCTAGTTTATGAGCACTTTTCACTATAGCTGCATTAAAATACTGGGTTGGAATCTGCTTTTGGATTCCTGCAGCATGTAGCTCAGTTACAGAGGTGCTAAGTTCATTTAGTGCTAGCACAGAACTTTGATTGGACAGGCTGGTGCATTCTCATTCTGCCAACTCCAAAAATGCATAAAAGGTATGGTATCTCATGAGAGGTGGTGAGTTGCAGAAGCTAAGCTGAACTGCACCTGCATTTCAGCGGCCAAAAAGCAAGAAACAGAAAAGGCTTAGCTTTGTCGGTGGCAGCTTTATATTCCTGTGGTGAGAAGCGAGTAACGAGGGTTACTCTAAGATTTCATTTTCCATACCATCAGGAACAGTTAAGAAGGCTTTTGTGTTCTGGGCTTGCTAATAGACGCTGGACAGTATTCCAATCTGCACAGAAGCGCCACTTGTTCCCTCAAACAAATCTTCCATAATCTGACACCATCGTTTGACACACACAAAAACGTGCCTTTACCTGTTGATTGGTGCCCTTACCTGTTGAGGTGCATGGATCCACACCTGACTGAAGAATGAAGCATCATGGCTGCTGCCAGGGAGGAAAACAGCAAGGGTCCATTGTGATGTCATCATCCATGTATGCTGAAGGGTTCCATTGTGACACGCTCAGTGTTCCGTCTATTGAAATTTTTATGGAGGCTGCCATATTGATTTTCTGGAGGCTGCCATTTTGATTTGCAGTTAAACACAGCTGTCATTTCAATGAATAAGAAATGTTGGCAAGGGATTCAATTGCAACCACAGAAGTCAGCAAGGAGAAAACCTAGTTTATGAGCACTTTTCACTATAGCTGCATTAAAATACTGGGTTGGAATCTGCTTTTGGATTCCTGCAGCATGTAGCTCAGTTACAGAGGTGCTAAGTTCATTTACTGCTAGCACAGAACTTTGAATGGACAGGCTGGTGCATTCTCATTCTGCCAACTCCAAAAATGCATAAAAGGTATGGTATCTCATGAGAGGTGGTGAGTTGCAGAAGCTAAGCTGAACTGCACCTGCATTTCAGCGGCCAAAAAGCAAGAAACAGAAAAGGCTTAGCTTTTTCAGTGGCAGCTTTATATTCCTGTGGTGAGAAAACGAGTAACGAGGGTTACTCTAAGATTTCATTTTTCCATACCATCAGGAACAGTTAAGAAGGCTTTTGTGTTCTGGGCTTGCTAATAGACGCTGGACAGTATTCCAATCTGCACAGAAGCGCCACTTGTTCCCTCAAACAAATCTTCCATAATCTGACACCATCGTTTGACACACACAAAAACGTGCCTTTACCTGTTGATTGGTGCCCTTACCTGTTGAGGTGCATGGATCCACACCTGACTGAAGAATGAAGCATCATGGCTGCTGCCAGGGAGGAAAACAGCAAGGGTCCATTGTGATGTCATCATCCATGTATGCTGAAGGGTTCCATTGTGACACGCTCAGTGTTCCGTCTATTGAAATTTTTATGGAGGCTGCCATATTGATTTTCTGGAGGCAGCCATTTTGATTTGCAGTAAAACATAGTTGTCATTTCAATGAATAAGACATGTTGGCAAGGAATTTGATTGCAACAACAGAAGTCAGCAAGGACAAAACCTAGTTTATGAGCACTTTTCATCATAGCTGCAATAAAATACTGGGTTGGAACCTGCTTGTGGATTCCTGGAGCAGGTAGAGCAGTATCAGAGGTGCTAAGTTCATTCAGTGCTAGCACAGAACTTTGATTGGACAAGCATGTGCATTCTCATTCTGCCAACTCCAAAAATGCATAAAAGGTATGGTATCTCATGAGAGGTGGTGAGTTGCAGAAGCTAAGCTGAACTGCACCTGCATTTCAGCGGCCAAAAAGCAAGAAACAGAAAAGGCTTAGCTTTGTCGGTGGCCGCTGTATATTCCTGTGTTGAGAAAGCGAGTAACGAGGGTTACTCTAAAAGTTCATTTTTCCATACCATCAGGAACAGTTAAGAAGGCTTTTGTGTTCTGGGCTTGCTAATAGACGCTGGACAGTATTCCAATCTGCACAGAAGCGCCACTTGTTCCCTCAAACAAATCTTCCATAATCTGACACCATCGTTTGACACACACAAAAACGTGCCTTTACCTGTTGATTGGTGCCCTTACCTGTTGAGGTGCATGGATCCACACCTGACTGAAGAATGAAGCATCATGGCTGCTGCCAGGGAGGAAAACAGCAAGGGTCCATTGTGATGTCATCATCCATGTATGCTGAAGGGTTCCATTGTGACACGCTCAGTGTTCCGTCTATTGAAATTTTTATGGAGGCTGCCATATTGATTTTCTGGAGGCTGCCATTTTGATTTGCAGTAAAACATAGTTGTCATTTCAATGAATAAGACATGTTGGCAAGGAATTTGATTGCAACAACAGAAGTCAGCAAGGACAAAACCTAGTTTATGAGCACTTTTCATCATAGCTGCAATAAAATACTGGGTTGGAACCTGCTTGTGGATTCCTGGAGCAGGTAGAGCAGTATCAGAGGTGCTAAGTTCATTCAGTGCTAGCACAGAACTTTGATTGGACAAGCATGTGCATTCTCATTCTGCCAACTCCAAAAATGCATAAAAGGTATGGTATCTCATGAGAGGTGGTGAGTTGCAGAAGCTAAGCTGAACTGCACCTGCATTTCAGCGGCCAAAAAGCACGAAACAGAAAAGGCTTAGCTTTGTCGGTGGCCGCTTTATATTCCTGTGTTGAGAAAGCGAGTAACGAGGGTTACTCTAAGAGTTCATTTTTCCATACCATCAGGAACAGTTAAGAAGGCTTTTGTGTTCTGGGCTTGCTAATAGACGCTGGACAGTATTCCAATCTGCACAGAAGCGCCACTTGTTCCCTCAAACAAATCTTCCATAATCTGACACCATCGTTTGACACACACAAAAACGTGCCTTTACCTGTTGATTGGTGCCCTTACCTGTTGAGGTGCATGGATCCACACCTGACTGAAGAATGAAGCATCATGGCTGCTGCCAGGGAGGAAAACAGCAAGGGTCCATTGTGATGTCATCATCCATGTATGCTGAAGGGTTCCATTGTGACACGCTCAGTGTTCCGTCTATTGAAATTTTTATGGAGGCTGCCATATTGATTTTCTGGAGGCTGCCATTTTGATTTGCAGTTAAACACAGCTGTCATTTCAATGAATAAGAAATGTTGGCAAGGGATTCAATTGCAACCACAGAAGTCAGCAAGGAGAAAACCTAGTTTATGAGCACTTTTCACTATAGCTGCATTAAAATACTGGGTTGGAATCTGCTTTTGGATTTCTGCAGCATGTAGCTCAGTTACAGAGGTGCTAAGTTCATTTAGTGCTAGCACAGAACTTTGATTGGACAGGCTGGTGCATTCTCATTCTGCCAACTCCAAAAATGCATAAAAGGTATGGTATCTCATGAGAGGTGGTGAGTTGCAGAAGCTAAGCTGAACTGCACCTGCATTTCAGCGGCCAAAAAGCAAGAAACAGAAAAGGCTTAGCTTTGTCGGTGGCAGCTTTATATTCCTGTGGTGAGAAAGCGAGTAACGAGGGTTACTCTAAGATTTCATTTTTCCATACCATCAGGAACAGTTAAGAAGGCTTTTGTGTTCTGGGCTTGCTAATAGACGCTGGACAGTATTCCAATCTGCACAGAAGCGCCACTTGTTCCCTCAAACAAATCTTCCATAATCTGACACCATCGTTTGACACACACAAAAACGTGCCTTTACCTGTTGATTGGTGCCCTTACCTGTTGAGGTGCATGGATCCACACCTGACTGAAGAATGAAGCATCATGGCTGCTGCCAGGGAGGAAAACAGCAAGGGTCCATTGTGATGTCATCATCCATGTATGCTGAAGGGTTCCATTGTGACACGCTCAGTGTTCCGTCTATTGAAATTTTTATGGAGGCTGCCATATTGATTTTCTGGAGGCAGCCATTTTGATTTGCAGTAAAACATAGTTGTCATTTCAATGAATAAGACATGTTGGCAAGGAATTTGATTGCAACAACAGAAGTCAGCAAGGACAAAACCTAGTTTATGAGCACTTTTCATCATAGCTGCAATAAAATACTGGGTTGGAACCTGCTTGTGGATTCCTGGAGCAGGTAGAGCAGTATCAGAGGTGCTAAGTTCATTCAGTGCTAGCACAGAACTTTGATTGGACAAGCATGTGCATTCTCATTCTGCCAACTCCAAAAATGCATAAAAGGTATGGTATCTCATGAGAGGTGGTGAGTTGCAGAAGCTAAGCTGAACTGCACCTGCATTTCAGCGGCCAAAAAGCAAGAAACAGAAAAGGCTTAGCTTTGTCGGTGGCAGCTTTATATTCCTGTGTTGAGAAAGCGAGTAACGAGGGTTACTCTAAGAGTTCATTTTTCCATACCATCAGGAACAGTTAAGAAGGCTTTTGTGTTCTGGGCTTGCTAATAGACGCTGGACAGTATTCCAATCTGCACAGAAGCGCCACTTGTTCCCTCAAACAAATCTTCCATAATCTGACACCATCGTTTGACACACACAAAAACGTGCCTTTACCTGTTGATTGGTGCCCTTACCTGTTGAGGTGCATGGATCCACACCTGACTGAAGAATGAAGCATCATGGCTGCTGCCAGGGAGGAAAACAGCAAGGGTCCATTGTGATGTCATCATCCATGTATGCTGAAGGGTTCCATTGTGACACGCTCAGTGTTCCGTCTATTGAAATTTTTATGGAGGCTGCCATATTGATTTTCTGGAGGCAGCCATTTTGATTTGCAGTAAAACATAGTTGTCATTTCAATGAATAAGACATGTTGGCAAGGAATTTGATTGCAACAACAGAAGTCAGCAAGGACAAAACCTAGTTTATGAGCACTTTTCATCATAGCTGCAATAAAATACTGGGTTGGAACCTGCTTGTGGATTCCTGGAGCAGGTAGAGCAGTATCAGAGGTGCTAAGTTCATTCAGTGCTAGCACAGAACTTTGATTGGACAAGCATGTGCATTCTCATTCTGCCAACTCCAAAAATGCATAAAAGGTATGGTATCTCATGAGAGGTGGTGAGTTGCAGAAGCTAAGCTGAACTGCACCTGCATTTCAGCGGCCAAAAAGCACGAAACAGAAAAGGCTTAGCTTTGTCGGTGGCCGCTTTATATTCCTGTGTTGAGAAAGCGAGTAACGAGGGTTACTCTAAGAGTTCATTTTTCCATACCATCAGGAACAGTTAAGAAGGCTTTTGTGTTCTGGGCTTGCTAATAGACGCTGGACAGTATTCCAATCTGCACAGAAGCGCCACTTGTTCCCTCAAACAAATCTTCCATAATCTGACACCATCGTTTGACACACACAAAAACGTGCCTTTACCTGTTGATTGGTGCCCTTACCTGTTGAGGTGCATGGATCCACACCTGACTGAAGAATGAAGCATCATGGCTGCTGCCAGGGAGGAAAACAGCAAGGGTCCATTGTGATGTCATCATCCATGTATGCTGAAGGGTTCCATTGTGACACGCTCAGTGTTCCGTCTATTGAAATTTTTATGGAGGCTGCCATATTGATTTTCTGGAGGCAGCCATTTTGATTTGCAGTAAAACATAGTTGTCATTTCAATGAATAAGACATGTTGGCAAGGAATTTGATTGCAACAACAGAAGTCAGCAAGGAC
The DNA here is from genome assembly GCA_033119425.1 of Bufotes viridis. Classification (NCBI taxonomy): domain Eukaryota; kingdom Metazoa; phylum Chordata; class Amphibia; order Anura; family Bufonidae; genus Bufotes; species Bufotes viridis. The sequence continues at coordinate 18,432 of JAKVIS010001117.1, forward strand.
AAAACCTAGTTTATGAGCACTTTTCATCATAGCTGCAATAAAATACTGGGTTGGAATCTGCTTGTGGATTCCTGGAGCAGGTAGAGCAGTATCAGAGGTGCTAAGTTCATTCAGTGCTAGCACAGAACTTTGATTGGACAAGCATGTGCATTCTCATTCTGCCAACTCCAAAAATGCATAAAAGGTATGGTATCTCATGAGAGGTGGTGAGTTGCAGAAGCTAAGCTGAACTGCACCTGCATTTCAGCGGCCAAAAAGCAAGAAACAGAAAAGGCTTAGCTTTGTCGGTGGCAGCTTTATATTCCTGTGGTGAGAAAGCGAGTAACGAGGGTTACTCTAAGATTTCATTTTTCCATACCATCAGGAACAGTTAAGAAGGCTTTTGTGTTCTGGGCTTGCTAATAGACGCTGGACAGTATTCCAATCTGCACAGAAGCGCCACTTGTTCCCTCAAACAAATCTTCCATAATCTGACACCATCGTTTGACACACACAAAAACGTGCCTTTACCTGTTGATTGGTGCCCTTACCTGTTGAGGTGCATGGATCCACACCTGACTGAAGAATGAAGCATCATGGCTGCTGCCAGGGAGGAAAACAGCAAGGGTCCATTGTGATGTCATCATCCATGTATGCTGAAGGGTTCCATTGTGACACGCTCAGTGTTCCGTCTATTGAAATTTTTATGGAGGCTGCCATATTGATTTTCTGGAGGCAGCCATTTTGATTTGCAGTTAAACACAGCTGTCATTTCAATGAATAAGACATGTTGGCAAGGAATTTGATTGCAACAACAGAAGTCAGCAAGGACAAAACCTAGTTTATGAGCACTTTTCATCATAGCTGCAATAAAATACTGGGTTGGAACCTGCTTGTGGATTCCTGGAGCAGGTAGAGCAGTATCAGAGGTGCTAAGTTCATTCAGTGCTAGCACAGAACTTTGATTGGACAAGCATGTGCATTCTCATTCTGCCAACTCCAAAAATGCATAAAAGGTATGGTATCTCATGAGAGGTGGTGAGTTGCAGAAGCTAAGCTGAACTGCACCTGCATTTCAGCGGCCAAAAAGCAAGAAACAGAAAAGGCTTAGCTTTGTCGGTGGCAGCTTTATATTCCTGTGGTGAGAAAGCGAGTAACGAGGGTTACTCTAAGATTTCATTTTTCCATACCATCAGGAACAGTTAAGAAGGCTTTTGTGTTCTGGGCTTGCTAATAGACGCTGGACAGTATTCCAATCTGCACAGAAGCGCCACTTGTTCCCTCAAACAAATCTTCCATAATCTGACACCATCGTTTGACACACACAAAAACGTGCCTTTACCTGTTGATTGGTGCCCTTACCTGTTGAGGTGCATGGATCCACACCTGACTGAAGAATGAAGCATCATGGCTGCTGCCAGGGAGGAAAACAGCAAGGGTCCATTGTGATGTCATCATCCATGTATGCTGAAGGGTTCCATTGTGACACGCTCAGTGTTCCGTCTATTGAAATTTTTATGGAGGCTGCCATATTGATTTTCTGGAGGCAGCCATTTTGATTTGCAGTAAAACATAGTTGTCATTTCAATGAATAAGACATGTTGGCAAGGAATTTGATTGCAACAACAGAAGTCAGCAAGGACAAAACCTAGTTTATGAGCACTTTTCATCATAGCTGCAATAAAATACTGGGTTGGAACCTGCTTGTGGATTCCTGGAGCAGGTAGAGCAGTATCAGAGGTGCTAAGTTCATTCAGTGCTAGCACAGAACTTTGATTGGACAAGCATGTGCATTCTCATTCTGCCAACTCCAAAAATGCATAAAAGGTATGGTATCTCATGAGAGGTGGTGAGTTGCAGAAGCTAAGCTGAACTGCACCTGCATTTCAGCGGCCAAAAAGCAAGAAACAGAAAAGGCTTAGCTTTGTCGGTGGCAGCTTTATATTCCTGTGGTGAGAAAGCGAGTAACGAGGGTTACTCTAAGATTTCATTTTTCCATACCATCAGGAACAGTTAAGAAGGCTTTTGTGTTCTGGGCTTGCTAATAGACGCTGGACAGTATTCCAATCTGCACAGAAGCGCCACTTGTTCCCTCAAACAAATCTTCCATAATCTGACACCATCGTTTGACACACACAAAAACGTGCCTTTACCTGTTGATTGGTGCCCTTACCTGTTGAGGTGCATGGATCCACACCTGACTGAAGAATGAAGCATCATGGCTGCTGCCAGGGAGGAAAACAGCAAGGGTCCATTGTGATGTCATCATCCATGTATGCTGAAGGGTTCCATTGTGACACGCTCAGTGTTCCGTCTATTGAAATTTTTATGGAGGCTGCCATATTGATTTTCTGGAGGCAGCCATTTTGATTTGCAGTAAAACATAGTTGTCATTTCAATGAATAAGACATGTTGGCAAGGAATTTGATTGCAACAACAGAAGTCAGCAAGGACAAAACCTAGTTTATGAGCACTTTTCATCATAGCTGCAATAAAATACTGGGTTGGAACCTGCTTGTGGATTCCTGGAGCAGGTAGAGCAGTATCAGAGGTGCTAAGTTCATTCAGTGCTAGCACAGAACTTTGATTGGACAAGCATGTGCATTCTCATTCTGCCAACTCCAAAAATGCATAAAAGGTATGGTATCTCATGAGAGGTGGTGAGTTGCAGAAGCTAAGCTGAACTGCACCTGCATTTCAGCGGCCAAAAAGCAAGAAACAGAAAAGGCTTAGCTTTGTCGGTGGCAGCTTTATATTCCTGTGTTGAGAAAGCGAGTAACGAGGGTTACTCTAAGATTTCATTTTTCCATACCATCAGGAACAGTTAAGAAGGCTTTTGTGTTCTGGGCTTGCTAATAGACGCTGGACAGTATTCCAATCTGCACAGAAGCGCCACTTGTTCCCTCAAACAAATCTTCCATAATCTGACACCATCGTTTGACACACACAAAAACGTGCCTTTACCTGTTGATTGGTGCCCTTACCTGTTGAGGTGCATGGATCCACACCTGACTGAAGAATGAAGCATCATGGCTGCTGCCAGGGAGGAAAACAGCAAGGGTCCATTGTGATGTCATCATCCATGTATGCTGAAGGGTTCCATTGTGACACGCTCAGTGTTCCGTCTATTGAAATTTTTATGGAGGCTGCCATATTGATTTTCTGGAGGCAGCCATTTTGATTTGCAGTAAAACATAGTTGTCATTTCAATGAATAAGACATGTTGGCAAGGAATTTGATTGCAACAACAGAAGTCAGCAAGGACAAAACCTAGTTTATGAGCACTTTTCATCATAGCTGCAATAAAATACTGGGTTGGAACCTGCTTGTGGATTCCTGGAGCAGGTAGAGCAGTATCAGAGGTGCTAAGTTCATTCAGTGCTAGCACAGAACTTTGATTGGACAAGCATGTGCATTCTCATTCTGCCAACTCCAAAAATGCATAAAAGGTATGGTATCTCATGAGAGGTGGTGAGTTGCAGAAGCTAAGCTGAACTGCACCTGCATTTCAGCGGCCAAAAAGCAAGAAACAGAAAAGGCTTAGCTTTGTCAGTGGCCGCTGTATATTCCTGTGTTGAGAAAGCGAGTAACGAGGGTTACTCTAAAAGTTCATTTTTCCATACCATCAGGAACAGTTAAGAAGGCTTTTGTGTTCTGGGCTTGCTAATAGACGCTGGACAGTATTCCAATCTGCACAGAAGCGCCACTTGTTCCCTCAAACAAATCTTCCATAATCTGACACCATCGTTTGACACACACAAAAACGTGCCTTTACCTGTTGATTGGTGCCCTTACCTGTTGAGGTGCATGGATCCACACCTGACTGAAGAATGAAGCATCATGGCTGCTGCCAGGGAGGAAAACAGCAAGGGTCCATTGTGATGTCATCATCCATGTATGCTGAAGGGTTCCATTGTGACACGCTCAGTGTTCCGTCTATTGAAATTTTTATGGAGGCTGCCATATTGATTTTCTGGAGGCTGCCATTTTGATTTGCAGTTAAACACAGCTGTCATTTCAATGAATAAGAAATGTTGGCAAGGGATTCAATTGCAACCACAGAAGTCAGCAAGGAGAAAACCTAGTTTATGAGCACTTTTCACTATAGCTGCATTAAAATACTGGGTTGGAATCTGCTTTTGGATTTCTGCAGCATGTAGCTCAGTTACAGAGGTGCTAAGTTCATTTAGTGCTAGCACAGAACTTTGATTGGACAGGCTGGTGCATTCTCATTCTGCCAACTCCAAAAATGCATAAAAGGTATGGTATCTCATGAGAGGTGGTGAGTTGCAGAAGCTAAGCTGAACTGCACCTGCATTTCAGCGGCCAAAAAGCAAGAAACAGAAAAGGCTTAGCTTTGTCGGTGGCAGCTTTATATTCCTGTGGTGAGAAAGCGAGTAACGAGGGTTACTCTAAGATTTCATTTTTCCATACCATCAGGAACAGTTAAGAAGGCTTTTGTGTTCTGGGCTTGCTAATAGACGCTGGACAGTATTCCAATCTGCACAGAAGCGCCACTTGTTCCCTCAAACAAATCTTCCATAATCTGACACCATCGTTTGACACACACAAAAACGTGCCTTTACCTGTTGATTGGTGCCCTTACCTGTTGAGGTGCATGGATCCACACCTGACTGAAGAATGAAGCATCATGGCTGCTGCCAGGGAGGAAAACAGCAAGGGTCCATTGTGATGTCATCATCCATGTATGCTGAAGGGTTCCATTGTGACACGCTCAGTGTTCCGTCTATTGAAATTTTTATGGAGGCTGCCATATTGATTTTCTGGAGGCAGCCATTTTGATTTGCAGTAAAACATAGTTGTCATTTCAATGAATAAGACATGTTGGCAAGGAATTTGATTGCAACAACAGAAGTCAGCAAGGACAAAACCTAGTTTATGAGCACTTTTCATCATAGCTGCAATAAAATACTGGGTTGGAACCTGCTTGTGGATTCCTGGAGCAGGTAGAGCAGTATCAGAGGTGCTAAGTTCATTCAGTGCTAGCACAGAACTTTGATTGGACAAGCATGTGCATTCTCATTCTGCCAACTCCAAAAATGCATAAAAGGTATGGTATCTCATGAGAGGTGGTGAGTTGCAGAAGCTAAGCTGAACTGCACCTGCATTTCAGCGGCCAAAAAGCAAGAAACAGAAAAGGCTTAGCTTTGTCGGTGGCAGCTTTATATTCCTGTGGTGAGAAAGCGAGTAACGAGGGTTACTCTAAGATTTCATTTTTCCATACCATCAGGAACAGTTAAGAAGGCTTTTGTGTTCTGGGCTTGCTAATAGACGCTGGACAGTATTCCAATCTGCACAGAAGCGCCACTTGTTCCCTCAAACAAATCTTCCATAATCTGACACCATCGTTTGACACACACAAAAACGTGCCTTTACCTGTTGATTGGTGCCCTTACCTGTTGAGGTGCATGGATCCACACCTGACTGAAGAATGAAGCATCATGGCTGCTGCCAGGGAGGAAAACAGCAAGGGTCCATTGTGATGTCATCATCCATGTATGCTGAAGGGTTCCATTGTGACACGCTCAGTGTTCCGTCTATTGAAATTTTTATGGAGGCTGCCATATTGATTTTCTGGAGGCAGCCATTTTGATTTGCAGTAAAACATAGTTGTCATTTCAATGAATAAGACATGTTGGCAAGGAATTTGATTGCAACAACAGAAGTCAGCAAGGACAAAACCTAGTTTATGAGCACTTTTCATCATAGCTGCAATAAAATACTGGGTTGGAACCTGCTTGTGGATTCCTGGAGCAGGTAGAGCAGTATCAGAGGTGCTAAGTTCATTCAGTGCTAGCACAGAACTTTGATTGGACAAGCATGTGCATTCTCATTCTGCCAACTCCAAAAATGCATAAAAGGTATGGTATCTCATGAGAGGTGGTGAGTTGCAGAAGCTAAGCTGAACTGCACCTGCATTTCAGCGGCCAAAAAGCAAGAAACAGAAAAGGCTTAGCTTTGTCAGTGGCCGCTGTATATTCCTGTGTTGAGAAAGCGAGTAACGAGGGTTACTCTAAAAGTTCATTTTTCCATACCATCAGGAACAGTTAAGAAGGCTTTTGTGTTCTGGGCTTGCTAATAGACGCTGGACAGTATTCCAATCTGCACAGAAGCGCCACTTGTTCCCTCAAACAAATCTTCCATAATCTGACACCATCGTTTGACACACACAAAAACGTGCCTTTACCTGTTGATTGGTGCCCTTACCTGTTGAGGTGCATGGATCCACACCTGACTGAAGAATGAAGCATCATGGCTGCTGCCAGGGAGGAAAACAGCAAGGGTCCATTGTGATGTCATCATCCATGTATGCTGAAGGGTTCCATTGTGACACGCTCAGTGTTCCGTCTATTGAAATTTTTATGGAGGCTGCCATATTGATTTTCTGGAGGCTGCCATTTTGATTTGCAGTTAAACACAGCTGTCATTTCAATGAATAAGAAATGTTGGCAAGGGATTCAATTGCAACCACAGAAGTCAGCAAGGAGAAAACCTAGTTTATGAGCACTTTTCACTATAGCTGCATTAAAATACTGGGTTGGAATCTGCTTTTGGATTTCTGCAGCATGTAGCTCAGTTACAGAGGTGCTAAGTTCATTTAGTGCTAGCACAGAACTTTGATTGGACAGGCTGGTGCATTCTCATTCTGCCAACTCCAAAAATGCATAAAAGGTATGGTATCTCATGAGAGGTGGTGAGTTGCAGAAGCTAAGCTGAACTGCACCTGCATTTCAGCGGCCAAAAAGCAAGAAACAGAAAAGGCTTAGCTTTGTCGGTGGCAGCTTTATATTCCTGTGGTGAGAAAGCGAGTAACGAGGGTTACTCTAAGATTTCATTTTTCCATACCATCAGGAACAGTTAAGAAGGCTTTTGTGTTCTGGGCTTGCTAATAGACGCTGGACAGTATTCCAATCTGCACAGAAGCGCCACTTGTTCCCTCAAACAAATCTTCCATAATCTGACACCATCGTTTGACACACACAAAAACGTGCCTTTACCTGTTGATTGGTGCCCTTACCTGTTGAGGTGCATGGATCCACACCTGACTGAAGAATGAAGCATCATGGCTGCTGCCAGGGAGGAAAACAGCAAGGGTCCATTGTGATGTCATCATCCATGTATGCTGAAGGGTTCCATTGTGACACGCTCAGTGTTCCGTCTATTGAAATTTTTATGGAGGCTGCCATATTGATTTTCTGGAGGCAGCCATTTTGATTTGCAGTAAAACATAGTTGTCATTTCAATGAATAAGACATGTTGGCAAGGAATTTGATTGCAACAACAGAAGTCAGCAAGGACAAAACCTAGTTTATGAGCACTTTTCATCATAGCTGCAATAAAATACTGGGTTGGAACCTGCTTGTGGATTCCTGGAGCAGGTAGAGCAGTATCAGAGGTGCTAAGTTCATTCAGTGCTAGCACAGAACTTTGATTGGACAAGCATGTGCATTCTCATTCTGCCAACTCCAAAAATGCATAAAAGGTATGGTATCTCATGAGAGGTGGTGAGTTGCAGAAGCTAAGCTGAACTGCACCTGCATTTCAGCGGCCAAAAAGCAAGAAACAGAAAAGGCTTAGCTTTGTCGGTGGCAGCTTTATATTCCTGTGGTGAGAAAGCGAGTAACGAGGGTTACTCTAAGATTTCATTTTTCCATACCATCAGGAACAGTTAAGAAGGCTTTTGTGTTCTGGGCTTGCTAATAGACGCTGGACAGTATTCCAATCTGCACAGAAGCGCCACTTGTTCCCTCAAACAAATCTTCCATAATCTGACACCATCGTTTGACACACACAAAAACGTGCCTTTACCTGTTGATTGGTGCCCTTACCTGTTGAGGTGCATGGATCCACACCTGACTGAAGAATGAAGCATCATGGCTGCTGCCAGGGAGGAAAACAGCAAGGGTCCATTGTGATGTCATCATCCATGTATGCTGAAGGGTTCCATTGTGACACGCTCAGTGTTCCGTCTATTGAAATTTTTATGGAGGCTGCCATATTGATTTTCTGGAGGCTGCCATTTTGATTTGCAGTTAAACACAGCTGTCATTTCAATGAATAAGAAATGTTGGCAAGGGATTCAATTGCAACCACAGAAGTCAGCAAGGAGAAAACCTAGTTTATGAGCACTTTTCACTATAGCTGCATTAAAATACTGGGTTGGAATCTGCTTTTGGATTTCTGCAGCATGTAGCTCAGTTACAGAGGTGCTAAGTTCATTTAGTGCTAGCACAGAACTTTGATTGGACAGGCTGGTGCATTCTCATTCTGCCAACTCCAAAAATGCATAAAAGGTATGGTATCTCATGAGAGGTGGTGAGTTGCAGAAGCTAAGCTGAACTGCACCTGCATTTCAGCGGCCAAAAAGCAAGAAACAGAAAAGGCTTAGCTTTGTCGGTGGCAGCTTTATATTCCTGTGGTGAGAAAGCGAGTAACGAGGGTTACTCTAAGATTTCATTTTTCCATACCATCAGGAACAGTTAAGAAGGCTTTTGTGTTCTGGGCTTGCTAATAGACGCTGGACAGTATTCCAATCTGCACAGAAGCGCCACTTGTTCCCTCAAACAAATCTTCCATAATCTGACACCATCGTTTGACACACACAAAAACGTGCCTTTACCTGTTGATTGGTGCCCTTACCTGTTGAGGTGCATGGATCCACACCTGACTGAAGAATGAAGCATCATGGCTGCTGCCAGGGAGGAAAACAGCAAGGGTCCATTGTGATGTCATCATCCATGTATGCTGAAGGGTTCCATTGTGACACGCTCAGTGTTCCGTCTATTGAAATTTTTATGGAGGCTGCCATATTGATTTTCTGGAGGCAGCCATTTTGATTTGCAGTAAAACATAGTTGTCATTTCAATGAATAAGACATGTTGGCAAGGAATTTGATTGCAACAACAGAAGTCAGCAAGGACAAAACCTAGTTTATGAGCACTTTTCATCATAGCTGCAATAAAATACTGGGTTGGAACCTGCTTGTGGATTCCTGGAGCAGGTAGAGCAGTATCAGAGGTGCTAAGTTCATTCAGTGCTAGCACAGAACTTTGATTGGACAAGCATGTGCATTCTCATTCTGCCAACTCCAAAAATGCATAAAAGGTATGGTATCTCATGAGAGGTGGTGAGTTGCAGAAGCTAAGCTGAACTGCACCTGCATTTCAGCGGCCAAAAAGCAAGAAACAGAAAAGGCTTAGCTTTGTCAGTGGCCGCTGTATATTCCTGTGTTGAGAAAGCGAGTAACGAGGGTTACTCTAAAAGTTCATTTTTCCATACCATCAGGAACAGTTAAGAAGGCTTTTGTGTTCTGGGCTTGCTAATAGACGCTGGACAGTATTCCAATCTGCACAGAAGCGCCACTTGTTCCCTCAAACAAATCTTCCATAATCTGACACCATCGTTTGACACACACAAAAACGTGCCTTTACCTGTTGATTGGTGCCCTTACCTGTTGAGGTGCATGGATCCACACCTGACTGAAGAATGAAGCATCATGGCTGCTGCCAGGGAGGAAAACAGCAAGGGTCCATTGTGATGTCATCATCCATGTATGCTGAAGGGTTCCATTGTGACACGCTCAGTGTTCCGTCTATTGAAATTTTTATGGAGGCTGCCATATTGATTTTCTGGAGGCTGCCATTTTGATTTGCAGTTAAACACAGCTGTCATTTCAATGAATAAGAAATGTTGGCAAGGGATTCAATTGCAACCACAGAAGTCAGCAAGGAGAAAACCTAGTTTATGAGCACTTTTCACTATAGCTGCATTAAAATACTGGGTTGGAATCTGCTTTTGGATTTCTGCAGCATGTAGCTCAGTTACAGAGGTGCTAAGTTCATTTAGTGCTAGCACAGAACTTTGATTGGACAGGCTGGTGCATTCTCATTCTGCCAACTCCAAAAATGCATAAAAGGTATGGTATCTCATGAGAGGTGGTGAGTTGCAGAAGCTAAGCTGAACTGCACCTGCATTTCAGCGGCCAAAAAGCAAGAAACAGAAAAGGCTTAGCTTTGTCGGTGGCAGCTTTATATTCCTGTGGTGAGAAAGCGAGTAACGAGGGTTACTCTAAGATTTCATTTTTCCATACCATCAGGAACAGTTAAGAAGGCTTTTGTGTTCTGGGCTTGCTAATAGACGCTGGACAGTATTCCAATCTGCACAGAAGCGCCACTTGTTCCCTCAAACAAATCTTCCATAATCTGACACCATCGTTTGACACACACAAAAACGTGCCTTTACCTGTTGATTGGTGCCCTTACCTGTTGAGGTGCATGGATCCACACCTGACTGAAGAATGAAGCATCATGGCTGCTGCCAGGGAGGAAAACAGCAAGGGTCCATTGTGATGTCATCATCCATGTATGCTGAAGGGTTCCATTGTGACACGCTCAGTGTTCCGTCTATTGAAATTTTTATGGAGGCTGCCATATTGATTTTCTGGAGGCAGCCATTTTGATTTGCAGTAAAACATAGTTGTCATTTCAATGAATAAGACATGTTGGCAAGGAATTTGATTGCAACAACAGAAGTCAGCAAGGACAAAACCTAGTTTATGAGCACTTTTCATCATAGCTGCAATAAAATACTGGGTTGGAACCTGCTTGTGGATTCCTGGAGCAGGTAGAGCAGTATCAGAGGTGCTAAGTTCATTCAGTGCTAGCACAGAACTTTGATTGGACAAGCATGTGCATTCTCATTCTGCCAACTCCAAAAATGCATAAAAGGTATGGTATCTCATGAGAGGTGGTGAGTTGCAGAAGCTAAGCTGAACTGCACCTGCATTTCAGCGGCCAAAAAGCAAGAAACAGAAAAGGCTTAGCTTTGTCAGTGGCCGCTGTATATTCCTTTTGTTGAGAAGTCTTACGAGATCTCGTAAGACTTCTCAACAAAAGGAATATACAGCGGCCACTGACAAAGCTAAGCCTTTTCTGTTTCTTGCTTTTTGGCCGCTGAAATGCAGGTGCAGTTCAGCTTAGCTTCTGCAACTCACCACCTCTCATGAGATACCATACCTTTTATGCATTTTTGGAGTTGGCAGAATGAGAATGCACATGCTTGTCCAATCAAAGTTCTGTGCTAGCACTGAATGAACTTAGCACCTCTGATACTGCTCTACCTGCTCCAGGAATCCACAAGCAGGTTCCAACCCAGTATTTTATTGCAGCTATGATGAAAAGTGCTCATAAACTAGGTTTTGTCCTTGCTGACTTCTGTTGTTGCAATCAAATTCCTTGCCAACATGTCTTATTCATTGAAATGACAACTATGTTTTACTGCAAATCAAAATGGCTGCCTCCAGAAAATCAATATGGCAGCCTCCATAAAAATTTCAATAGACGGAACACTGAGCGTGTCACAATGGAACCCTTCAGCATACATGGATGATGACATCACAATGGACCCTTGCTGTTTTCCTCCCTGGCAGCAGCCATGATGCTTCATTCTTCAGTCAGGTGTGGATCCATGCACCTCAACAGGTAAGGGCACCAATCAACAGGTAAAGGCACGTTTTTGTGTGTGTCAAACGATGGTGTCAGATTATGGAAGATTTGTTTGAGGGAACAAGTGGCGCTTCTGTGCAGATTGGAATACTGTCCAGCGTCTATTAGCAAGCCCAGAACACAAAAGCCTTCTTAACTGTTCCTGATGGTATGGAAAATGAAATCTTAGAGTAACCCTCGTTACTCGCTTTCACCACAGGAATATAAAGCTGCCACCGACAAAGCTAAGCCTTTTCTGTTTCTTGCTTTTTGGCCGCTGAAATGCAGGTGCAGTTCAGCTTAGCTTCTGCAACTCACCACCTCTCATGAGATACCATACCTTTTATGCATTTTTGGAGTTGGCAGAATGAGAATGCACCAGCCTGTCCAATCAAAGTTCTGTGCTAGCACTAAATGAACTTAGCACCTCTGTAACTGAGCTACATGCTGCAGAAATCCAAAAGCAGATTCCAACCCAGTATTTTAATGCAGCTATAGTGAAAAGTGCTCATAAACTAGGTTTTCTCCTTGCTGACTTCTGTGGTTGCAATTGAATCCCTTGCCAACATTTCTTATTCATTGAAATGACAGCTGTGTTTAACTGCAAATCAAAATGGCAGCCTCCAGAAAATCAATATGGCAGCCTCCATAAAAATTTCAATAGACGGAACACTGAGCGTGTCACAATGGAACCCTTCAGCATACATGGATGATGACATCACAATGGACCCTTGCTGTTTTCCTCCCTGGCAGCAGCCATGATGCTTCATTCTTCAGTCAGGTGTGGATCCATGCACCTCAACAGGTAAGGGCACCAATCAACAGGTAAAGGCACGTTTTTGTGTGTGTCAAACGATGGTGTCAGATTATGGAAGATTTGTTTGAGGGAACAAGTGGCGCTTCTGTGCAGATTGGAATACTGTCCAGCGTCTATTAGCAAGCCCAGAACACAAAAGCCTTCTTAACTGTTCCTGATGGTATGAAAAATGAACTTTTAGAGTAACCCTCGTTACTCGCTTTCTCAACACAGGAATATACAGCGGCCACTGACAAAGCTAAGCCTTTTCTGTTTCTTGCTTTTTGGCCGCTGAAATGCAGGTGCAGTTCAGCTTAGCTTCTGCAACTCACCACCTCTCATGAGATACCATACCTTTTATGCATTTTTGGAGTTGGCAGAATGAGAATGCACATGCTTGTCCAATCAAAGTTCTGTGCTAGCACTGAATGAACTTAGCACCTCTGATACTGCTCTACCTGCTCCAGGAATCCACAAGCAGGTTCCAACCCAGTATTTTATTGCAGCTATGATGAAAAGTGCTCATAAACTAGGTTTTGTCCTTGCTGACTTCTGTTGTTGCAATCAAATTCCTTGCCAACATGTCTTATTCATTGAAATGACAACTATGTTTTACTGCAAATCAAAATGGCTGCCTCCAGAAAATCAATATGGCAGCCTCCATAAAAATTTCAATAGACGGAACACTGAGCGTGTCACAATGGAACCCTTCAGCATACATGGATGATGACATCACAATGGACCCTTGCTGTTTTCCTCCCTGGCAGCAGCCATGATGCTTCATTCTTCAGTCAGGTGTGGATCCATGCACCTCAACAGGTAAGGGCACCAATCAACAGGTAAAGGCACGTTTTTGTGTGTGTCAAACGATGGTGTCAGATTATGGAAGATTTGTTTGAGGGAACAAGTGGCGCTTCTGTGCAGATTGGAATACTGTCCAGCGTCTATTAGCAAGCCCAGAACACAAAAGCCTTCTTAACTGTTCCTGATGGTATGGAAAAATGAAATCTTAGAGTAACCCTCGTTACTCGCTTTCTCACCACAGGAATATAAAGCTGCCACCGACAAAGCTAAGCCTTTTCTGTTTCTTGCTTTTTGGCCGCTGAAATGCAGGTGCAGTTCAGCTTAGCTTCTGCAACTCACCACCTCTCATGAGATACCATACCTTTTATGCATTTTTGGAGTTGGCAGAATGAGAATGCACCAGCCTGTCCAATCAAAGTTCTGTGCTAGCACTAAATGAACTTAGCACCTCTGTAACTGAGCTACATGCTGCAGAAATCCAAAAGCAGATTCCAACCCAGTATTTTAATGCAGCTATAGTGAAAAGTGCTCATAAACTAGGTTTTCTCCTTGCTGACTTCTGTGGTTGCAATTGAATCCCTTGCCAACATTTCTTATTCATTGAAATGACAGCTGTGTTTAACTGCAAATCAAAATGGCAGCCTCCAGAAAATCAATATGGCAGCCTCCATAAAAATTTCAATAGACGGAACACTGAGCGTGTCACAATGGAACCCTTCAGCATACATGGATGATGACATCACAATGGACCCTTGCTGTTTTCCTCCCTGGCAGCAGCCATGATGCTTCATTCTTCAGTCAGGTGTGGATCCATGCACCTCAACAGGTAAGGGCACCAATCAACAGGTAAAGGCACGTTTTTGTGTGTGTCAAACGATGGTGTCAGATTATGGAAGATTTGTTTGAGGGAACAAGTGGCGCTTCTGTGCAGATTGGAATACTGTCCAGCGTCTATTAGCAAGCCCAGAACACAAAAGCCTTCTTAACTGTTCCTGATGGTATGGAAAAATGAACTTTTAGAGTAACCCTCGTTACTCGCTTTCTCAACACAGGAATATACAGCGGCCACTGACAAAGCTAAGCCTTTTCTGTTTCTTGCTTTTTGGCCGCTGAAATGCAGGTGCAGTTCAGCTTAGCTTCTGCAACTCACCACCTCTCATGAGATACCATACCTTTTATGCATTTTTGGAGTTGGCAGAATGAGAATGCACATGCTTGTCCAATCAAAGTTCTGTGCTAGCACTGAATGAACTTAGCACCTCTGATACTGCTCTACCTGCTCCAGGAATCCACAAGCAGGTTCCAACCCAGTATTTTATTGCAGCTATGATGAAAAGTGCTCATAAACTAGGTTTTGTCCTTGCTGACTTCTGTTGTTGCAATCAAATTCCTTGCCAACATGTCTTATTCATTGAAATGACAACTATGTTTTACTGCAAATCAAAATGGCTGCCTCCAGAAAATCAATATGGCAGCCTCCATAAAAATTTCAATAGACGGAACACTGAGCGTGTCACAATGGAACCCTTCAGCATACATGGATGATGACATCACAATGGACCCTTGCTGTTTTCCTCCCTGGCAGCAGCCATGATGCTTCATTCTTCAGTCAGGTGTGGATCCATGCACCTCAACAGGTAAGGGCACCAATCAACAGGTAAAGGCACGTTTTTGTGTGTGTCAAACGATGGTGTCAGATTATGGAAGATTTGTTTGAGGGAACAAGTGGCGCTTCTGTGCAGATTGGAATACTGTCCAGCGTCTATTAGCAAGCCCAGAACACAAAAGCCTTCTTAACTGTTCCTGATGGTATGGAAAAATGAAATCTTAGAGTAACCCTCGTTACTCGCTTTCTCACCACAGGAATATAAAGCTGCCACCGACAAAGCTAAGCCTTTTCTGTTTCTTGCTTTTTGGCCGCTGAAATGCAGGTGCAGTTCAGCTTAGCTTCTGCAACTCACCACCTCTCATGAGATACCATACCTTTTATGCATTTTTGGAGTTGGCAGAATGAGAATGCACCAGCCTGTCCAATCAAAGTTCTGTGCTAGCACTAAATGAACTTAGCACCTCTGTAACTGAGCTACATGCTGCAGAAATCCAAAAGCAGATTCCAACCCAGTATTTTAATGCAGCTATAGTGAAAAGTGCTCATAAACTAGGTTTTCTCCTTGCTGACTTCTGTGGTTGCAATTGAATCCCTTGCCAACATTTCTTATTCATTGAAATGACAGCTGTGTTTAACTGCAAATCAAAATGGCAGCCTCCAGAAAATCAATATGGCAGCCTCCATAAAAATTTCAATAGACGGAACACTGAGCGTGTCACAATGGAACCCTTCAGCATACATGGATGATGACATCACAATGGACCCTTGCTGTTTTCCTCCCTGGCAGCAGCCATGATGCTTCATTCTTCAGTCAGGTGTGGATCCATGCACCTCAACAGGTAAGGGCACCAATCAACAGGTAAAGGCACGTTTTTGTGTGTGTCAAACGATGGTGTCAGATTATGGAAGATTTGTTTGAGGGAACAAGTGGCGCTTCTGTGCAGATTGGAATACTGTCCAGCGTCTATTAGCAAGCCCAGAACACAAAAGCCTTCTTAACTGTTCCTGATGGTATGGAAAAATGAACTTTTAGAGTAACCCTCGTTACTCGCTTTCTCAACACAGGAATATACAGCGGCCACTGACAAAGCTAAGCCTTTTCTGTTTCTTGCTTTTTGGCCGCTGAAATGCAGGTGCAGTTCAGCTTAGCTTCTGCAACTCACCACCTCTCATGAGATACCATACCTTTTATGCATTTTTGGAGTTGGCAGAATGAGAATGCACATGCTTGTCCAATCAAAGTTCTGTGCTAGCACTGAATGAACTTAGCACCTCTGATACTGCTCTACCTGCTCCAGGAATCCACAAGCAGGTTCCAACCCAGTATTTTATTGCAGCTATGATGAAAAGTGCTCATAAACTAGGTTTTGTCCTTGCTGACTTCTGTTGTTGCAATCAAATTCCTTGCCAACATGTCTTATTCATTGAAATGACAACTATGTTTTACTGCAAATCAAAATGGCTGCCTCCAGAAAATCAATATGGCAGCCTCCATAAAAATTTCAATAGACGGAACACTGAGCGTGTCACAATGGAACCCTTCAGCATACATGGATGATGACATCACAATGGACCCTTGCTGTTTTCCTCCCTGGCAGCAGCCATGATGCTTCATTCTTCAGTCAGGTGTGGATCCATGCACCTCAACAGGTAAGGGCACCAATCAACAGGTAAAGGCACGTTTTTGTGTGTGTCAAACGATGGTGTCAGATTATGGAAGATTTGTTTGAGGGAACAAGTGGCGCTTCTGTGCAGATTGGAATACTGTCCAGCGTCTATTAGCAAGCCCAGAACACAAAAGCCTTCTTAACTGTTCCTGATGGTATGGAAAAATGAAATCTTAGAGTAACCCTCGTTACTCGCTTTCTCACCACAGGAATATAAAGCTGCCACCGACAAAGCTAAGCCTTTTCTGTTTCTTGCTTTTTGGCCGCTGAAATGCAGGTGCAGTTCAGCTTAGCTTCTGCAACTCACCACCTCTCATGAGATACCATACCTTTTATGCATTTTTGGAGTTGGCAGAATGAGAATGCACATGCTTGTCCAATCAAAGTTCTGTGCTAGCACTGAATGAACTTAGCACCTCTGATACTGCTCTACCTGCTCCAGGAATCCACAAGCAGGTTCCAACCCAGTATTTTAATGCAGCTATGATGAAAAGTGCTCATAAACTAGGTTTTGTCCTTGCTGACTTCTGTTGTTGCAATCAAATTCCTTGCCAACATGTCTTATTCATTGAAATGACAACTATGTTTTACTGCAAATCAAAATGGCTGCCTCCAGAAAATCAATATGGCAGCCTCCATAAAAATTTCAATAGACGGAACACTGAGCGTGTCACAATGGAACCCTTCAGCATACATGGATGATGACATCACAATGGACCCTTGCTGTTTTCCTCCCTGGCAGCAGCCATGATGCTTCATTCTTCAGTCAGGTGTGGATCCATGCACCTCAACAGGTAAGGGCACCAATCAACAGGTAAAGGCACGTTTTTGTGTGTGTCAAACGATGGTGTCAGATTATGGAAGATTTGTTTGAGGGAACAAGTGGCGCTTCTGTGCAGATTGGAATACTGTCCAGCGTCTATTAGCAAGCCCAGAACACAAAAGCCTTCTTAACTGTTCCTGATGGTATGGAAAAATGAACTCTTAGAGTAACCCTCGTTACTCGCTTTCTCAACACAGGAATATACAGCGGCCACTGACAAAGCTAAGCCTTTTCTGTTTCTTGCTTTTTGGCCGCTGAAATGCAGGTGCAGTTCAGCTTAGCTTCTGCAACTCACCACCTCTCATGAGATACCATACCTTTTATGCATTTTTGGAGTTGGCAGAATGAGAATGCACATGCTTGTCCAATCAAAGTTCTGTGCTAGCACTGAATGAACTTAGCACCTCTGATACTGCTCTACCTGCTCCAGGAATCCACAAGCAGGTTCCAACCCAGTATTTTATTGCAGCTATGATGAAAAGTGCTCATAAACTAGGTTTTGTCCTTGCTGACTTCTGTTGTTGCAATCAAATTCCTTGCCAACATGTCTTATTCATTGAAATGACAACTATGTTTTACTGCAAATCAAAATGGCTGCCTCCAGAAAATCAATATGGCAGCCTCCATAAAAATTTCAATAGACGGAACACTGAGCGTGTCACAATGGAACCCTTCAGCATACATGGATGATGACATCACAATGGACCCTTGCTGTTTTCCTCCCTGGCAGCAGCCATGATGCTTCATTCTTCAGTCAGGTGTGGATCCATGCACCTCAACAGGTAAGGGCACCAATCAACAGGTAAAGGCACGTTTTTGTGTGTGTCAAACGATGGTGTCAGATTATGGAAGATTTGTTTGAGGGAACAAGTGGCGCTTCTGTGCAGATTGGAATACTGTCCAGCGTCTATTAGCAAGCCCAGAACACAAAAGCCTTCTTAACTGTTCCTGATGGTATGGAAAAATGAACTTTTAGAGTAACCCTCGTTACTCGCTTTCTCAACACAGGAATATACAGCGGCCACTGACAAAGCTAAGCCTTTTCTGTTTCTTGCTTTTTGGCCGCTGAAATGCAGGTGCAGTTCAGCTTAGCTTCTGCAACTCACCACCTCTCATGAGATACCATACCTTTTATGCATTTTTGGAGTTGGCAGAATGAGAATGCACATGCTTGTCCAATCAAAGTTCTGTGCTAGCACTGAATGAACTTAGCACCTCTGATACTGCTCTACCTGCTCCAGGAATCCACAAGCAGGTTCCAACCCAGTATTTTATTGCAGCTATGATGAAAAGTGCTCATAAACTAGGTTTTGTCCTTGCTGACTTCTGTTGTTGCAATCAAATTCCTTGCCAACATGTCTTATTCATTGAAATGACAACTATGTTTTACTGCAAATCAAAATGGCTGCCTCCAGAAAATCAATATGGCAGCCTCCATAAAAATTTCAATAGACGGAACACTGAGCGTGTCACAATGGAACCCTTCAGCATACATGGATGATGACATCACAATGGACCCTTGCTGTTTTCCTCCCTGGCAGCAGCCATGATGCTTCATTCTTCAGTCAGGTGTGGATCCATGCACCTCAACAGGTAAGGGCACCAATCAACAGGTAAAGGCACGTTTTTGTGTGTGTCAAACGATGGTGTCAGATTATGGAAGATTTGTTTGAGGGAACAAGTGGCGCTTCTGTGCAGATTGGAATACTGTCCAGCGTCTATTAGCAAGCCCAGAACACAAAAGCCTTCTTAACTGTTCCTGATGGTATGGAAAAATGAACTTTTAGAGTAACCCTCGTTACTCGCTTTCTCAACACAGGAATATACAGCGGCCACTGACAAAGCTAAGCCTTTTCTGTTTCTTGCTTTTTGGCCGCTGAAATGCAGGTGCAGTTCAGCTTAGCTTCTGCAACTCACCACCTCTCATGAGATACCATACCTTTTATGCATTTTTGGAGTTGGCAGAATGAGAATGCACATGCTTGTCCAATCAAAGTTCTGTGCTAGCACTGAATGAACTTAGCACCTCTGATACTGCTCTACCTGCTCCAGGAATCCACAAGCAGGTTCCAACCCAGTATTTTATTGCAGCTATGATGAAAAGTGCTCATAAACTAGGTTTTGTCCTTGCTGACTTCTGTTGTTGCAATCAAATTCCTTGCCAACATGTCTTATTCATTGAAATGACAACTATGTTTTACTGCAAATCAAAATGGCTGCCTCCAGAAAATCAATATGGCAGCCTCCATAAAAATTTCAATAGACGGAACACTGAGCGTGTCACAATGGAACCCTTCAGCATACATGGATGATGACATCACAATGGACCCTTGCTGTTTTCCTCCCTGGCAGCAGCCATGATGCTTCATTCTTCAGTCAGGTGTGGATCCATGCACCTCAACAGGTAAGGGCACCAATCAACAGGTAAAGGCACGTTTTTGTGTGTGTCAAACGATGGTGTCAGATTATGGAAGATTTGTTTGAGGGAACAAGTGGCGCTTCTGTGCAGATTGGAATACTGTCCAGCGTCTATTAGCAAGCCCAGAACACAAAAGCCTTCTTAACTGTTCCTGATGGTATGGAAAAATGAACTCTTAGAGTAACCCTCGTTACTCGCTTTCTCACCACAGGAATATAAAGCTGCCACCGACAAAGCTAAGCCTTTTCTGTTTCTTGCTTTTTGGCCGCTGAAATGCAGGTGCAGTTCAGCTTAGCTTCTGCAACTCACCACCTCTCATGAGATACCATACCTTTTATGCATTTTTGGAGTTGGCAGAATGAGAATGCACATGCTTGTCCAATCAAAGTTCTGTGCTAGCACTGAATGAACTTAGCACCTCTGATACTGCTCTACCTGCTCCAGGAATCCACAAGCAGGTTCCAACCCAGTATTTTATTGCAGCTATGATGAAAAGTGCTCATAAACTAGGTTTTGTCCTTGCTGACTTCTGTTGTTGCAATCAAATTCCTTGCCAACATGTCTTATTCATTGAAATGACAACTATGTTTTACTGCAAATCAAAATGGCTGCCTCCAGAAAATCAATATGGCAGCCTCCATAAAAATTTCAATAGACGGAACACTGAGCGTGTCACAATGGAACCCTTCAGCATACATGGATGATGACATCACAATGGACCCTTGCTGTTTTCCTCCCTGGCAGCAGCCATGATGCTTCATTCTTCAGTCAGGTGTGGATCCATGCACCTCAACAGGTAAGGGCACCAATCAACAGGTAAAGGCACGTTTTTGTGTGTGTCAAACGATGGTGTCAGATTATGGAAGATTTGTTTGAGGGAACAAGTGGCGCTTCTGTGCAGATTGGAATACTGTCCAGCGTCTATTAGCAAGCCCAGAACACAAAAGCCTTCTTAACTGTTCCTGATGGTATGGAAAAATGAACTCTTAGAGTAACCCTCGTTACTCGCTTTCTCACCACAGGAATATAAAGCTGCCACCGACAAAGCTAAGCCTTTTCTGTTTCTTGCTTTTTGGCCGCTGAAATGCAGGTGCAGTTCAGCTTAGCTTCTGCAACTCACCACCTCTCATGAGATACCATACCTTTTATGCATTTTTGGAGTTGGCAGAATGAGAATGCACATGCTTGTCCAATCAAAGTTCTGTGCTAGCACTGAATGAACTTAGCACCTCTGATACTGCTCTACCTGCTCCAGGAATCCACAAGCAGGTTCCAACCCAGTATTTTATTGCAGCTATGATGAAAAGTGCTCATAAACTAGGTTTTGTCCTTGCTGACTTCTGTTGTTGCAATCAAATTCCTTGCCAACATGTCTTATTCATTGAAATGACAACTATGTTTTACTGCAAATCAAAATGGCTGCCTCCAGAAAATCAATATGGCAGCCTCCATAAAAATTTCAATAGACGGAACACTGAGCGTGTCACAATGGAACCCTTCAGCATACATGGATGATGACATCACAATGGACCCTTGCTGTTTTCCTCCCTGGCAGCAGCCATGATGCTTCATTCTTCAGTCAGGTGTGGATCCATGCACCTCAACAGGTAAGGGCACCAATCAACAGGTAAAGGCACGTTTTTGTGTGTGTCAAACGATGGTGTCAGATTATGGAAGATTTGTTTGAGGGAACAAGTGGCGCTTCTGTGCAGATTGGAATACTGTCCAGCGTCTATTAGCAAGCCCAGAACACAAAAGCCTTCTTAACTGTTCCTGATGGTATGGAAAAATGAACTCTTAGAGTAACCCTCGTTACTCGCTTCTCACCACAGGAATATAAAGCTGCCACCGACAAAGCTAAGCCTTTTCTGTTTCTTGCTTTTTGGCCGCTGAAATGCAGGTGCAGTTCAGCTTAGCTTCTGCAACTCACCACCTCTCATGAGATACCATACCTTTTATGCATTTTTGGAGTTGGCAGAATGAGAATGCACATGCTTGTCCAATCAAAGTTCTGTGCTAGCACTGAATGAACTTAGCACCTCTGATACTGCTCTACCTGCTCCAGGAATCCACAAGCAGGTTCCAACCCAGTATTTTATTGCAGCTATGATGAAAAGTGCTCATAAACTAGGTTTTGTCCTTGCTGACTTCTGTTGTTGCAATCAAATTCCTTGCCAACATGTCTTATTCATTGAAATGACAACTATGTTTTACTGCAAATCAAAATGGCTGCCTCCAGAAAATCAATATGGCAGCCTCCATAAAAATTTCAATAGACGGAACACTGAGCGTGTCACAATGGAACCCTTCAGCATACATGGATGATGACATCACAATGGACCCTTGCTGTTTTCCTCCCTGGCAGCAGCCATGATGCTTCATTCTTCAGTCAGGTGTGGATCCATG
This sequence comes from Bufotes viridis, assembly GCA_033119425.1. Lineage (NCBI taxonomy): Eukaryota > Metazoa > Chordata > Amphibia > Anura > Bufonidae > Bufotes > Bufotes viridis. The sequence goes on from JAKVIS010001117.1 coordinate 40,439, forward strand.
CACCTCAACAGGTAAGGGCACCAATCAACAGGTAAAGGCACGTTTTGTGTGTGTCAAACGATGGTGTCAGATTATGGAAGATTTGTTTGAGGGAACAAGTGGCGCTTCTGTGCAGATTGGAATACTGTCCAGCGTCTATTAGCAAGCCCAGAACACAAAAGCCTTCTTAACTGTTCCTGATGGTATGGAAAAATGAAATCTTAGAGTAACCCTCGTTACTCGCTTCTCACCACAGGAATATAAAGC
>JAKVIS010001118.1:0-40497 GCA_033119425.1 Bufotes viridis
TCACACCTGCATGGGTATATGTAAAAATACACCCTAAAACACATTGCCCTACTTCTCCTGAGTACGGCGATACCCTCATGTGTGCCACTTTTTGCATCCAAGATGCGCAATGGGCCCTAAATCCAATGAGTACCTTTAGGATTTTACAGGACATTTTTACGCATTTGATTCCAAACTGCTTTTGACGCTTAGGGGCCTAAAATGCCAGGGCAGTAAATAGCACACAAGTGACCCCATTTCCGAAAGTAGACACCCTAAGGTATTCACTGAGGGGCATAGTGAGTTCATGGAAGTTTTTATTTTTGTCACAAGTTAGCGGAAATGGATTTTTTTTTTTTTTTACAAAGTCTCATATTCTACTAACTTGTGCCAAAAAATACAATTTTACATGAACTCACCATACCCCTCACAGAATACCTTGGGGTGTCTTCTTTCCGAAATGGGGTCACTTGTGGGGTATTTATACTGCCCTGGCATTTTAGGGGCCCCTAAAGCGTGAGAATCCAAATGCGTAAAAATGCCCTATAAAATCCTAAAGGTACTCATTGGATTTAGGGCCCATTTGCGCATCTTGGATGCAAAAAAGTGGCACACATGGGGTATCGCCGTACTCAGGAGAAGTAGGGCAATGTGTTTTGGGGTGTACTTTTACATATACCCCTACTGGGTGTGAAAAATATCTCTGTAAATGACAACTTTGTATAAATTTTTTTAAAAAGTTGTCATTTACAGAGATATTTCTCACACCCTGCATGGGTATATGTAAAAATACACCCCAAAACACATTGCCCTACTTCTCCTGAGTACGGCGATACCCCATGTGTGCCACTTTTGCATCCAAGATGCGCAAATGGGCCCTAAATCCAATGAGTACCTTTAGGATTTTACAGGACATTTTTACGCATTTGGATTCCAAACTGCTTTTGACGTTTAGGGGCCCCTAAAATGCCAGGGCAGTAAAAATAGCACACAAGTGACCCCATTTCGGAAAGTAGACACCCCAAGGTATTCGCTGATGGGCATAGTGAGTTCATGGAAGTTTTTATTTTTTGGCACAAGTTTGCAGAAATTGATTTTTTTTTTTTTTTTTACAAAGTCTTATATTCCACTAACTTGTGCCAAAAATAAAATTTTACATGAACTCACCATACCCCTCACGGAATACCTTGGGGTGTCTTCTTTCCGAAATGGGGTCACTTGTGGGGTATTTATACTGCCCTGGCATTTGAGGGGCCCCTAAACGTCAGAAGCAGTTTGGAATCCAAATGCGTAAAAATGTCCTGTGAAATCCTAAAGGTACTCATTGGATTTAGGGCCCTTTGCGCATCTTGGCTGCAAAAGTGGCACACATGGGGTATCGCCGTACTCGGGAGAAGTAGGGCAATGAGTTTTGGGTGTCTTTTTACATATACCCCTACTGGGTGTGAAAATATCTCTGTAAATGACAACTTTGTATAAATTTTTTAAAAAGTTGTCATTTACAGAGATATTTCTCTCACCCAGCATGGGTATATGTAAAAATACACCCCAAAACACATTGCCCTACTTCTCCTGAGTACGGCGATACCCCATGTGTGCCACTTTTGCAGCCAAGATGCGCAAAGGGCCCTAAATCCAATGAGTACCTTTAGGATTTCACAGGACATTTTTACGCATTTGGATTCCAAACTGCTTCTGACGTTTAGGGGCCCCTAAAATGCCAGGGCAGTAAAATACCACACAAGTGACCCCATTTCGGAAAGTAGACACCCCAAGGTATTCGCTGATGGGCATAGTGAGTTCATGGAAGTTTTTATTTTTTGGCACAAGTTAGCGGAAATGGATATATTTTTTTTTTTTTAACAAAGTCTCATATTCCACTAACTTGTGCCAAAAAATAAAATTTTACATGAACTCACCATACCCCTCAAGGAATACCTTGGGGTGTCTTCTTTCTAATATGGGGTCACTTGTGTGGTATTTTTACTGCCCTGGCATTTTAGGGGCCCCTAAACGTCAGAAGCAGTTTGGAATCCAAATGCGTAAAAAATGTCCTGTGAAATCCTATAAGGTACTCATTGGATTTAGGGCCCCTTTGCGCATCTTGGCTGCAAAAAAGTGGCACACATGGGGTATCGACATACTTGAGAGAAGTAGGGCAATGTGTTTTGGGGCATATTTTTACCTATACCCCTACTGGGTGTGAAAAATATCTCTGTAAATGACAACTTTGTATAATTTTTTTTTTAAAAGTTGTCATTTACAGAGATATTTTTCACACCCAGTATGGGTATATGTAAAAGTACACCCCAAAACACATTGCCCTACCTCTCCTGAGTACAGAGATACCACATGTGTGCCACTTTTTGCAGCCAAGTTGCGCACTCGGCCCTAAATCCAATGAGTACCTTTTAGGACGGTATTTTTACGCATTTTTCTTCTCATGCTTCAGGGCCCCTAAAATGCCAGGGCAGTATAAATACCCACATGTGACCCCATTTTGGAAAGAAGACACCCCAAGGTATTCTGTGAGGGGCATGGCGAGTTCATAGAAGATTTTTTTTGCACAAGTTAGCGGAATTTGATTTTTTTGTTTTTTTACAAAGTCTCCATTTCCGCTAACTTGTGACAAAAAGTTCAATCTTTCATGGACTCAATATGCCCCTCAGCGAATACCTTGGGGTGTCTTCTTTCCGAAATGGGGTCACATGTGAGGTTTTTGTACTGCCCTGGCATTTGAGGGTCACCGCAATCATTACACGTATGGCCAGCATTAGGAGTTTCTGCTATTCTCCTTATATGGAGCATACGGGTAATGAGATTTTTTCCGTTCAGCCTCTGGGCTGAAAGAAAAACGAACGGCACAGATTTCCTCATTCGCATCGATCGATGTGGATGAAAAAATCTCTGCCAAAAAATATGCAAGAAAAAAAGAGGGGCCTGGCGATTGCCAGGACATAGGAGCTCCGCCCAAACATCCATACCCACTCAGCTCCTATGTCCTGGCAAACGTGATTTCTCCATTCACATCGATCAAACGATCGGTGTGGAGGAAGACATCTTTGCCAGATTTTTGATACAAAGTGTTTGCCAAAGCATATGAACTCCAACACCTCTCCTCAGCTCACATGCCAGGGCAAACGTACCTGTCCTGCAGAGGAGAAATCTCGTCTTGCAGCGCCGCATACACTGACTTCACGTGTCTTCTGATAGCAGCAATGCTTCTCTCAGAATTCACATCAGTGCTGCGGCGTTTCGTCGGTTGGTCCGTTGGTCTGTTGGTATACCTGGAAAATAAAGGGTGGTTATGGGGGGAGAAGAAAAACAGGCAGCAGGCACATGACTTGAACGTTGCAAACTTTATAAAACCAGAACATTTTAAAACTTTTATAAAACATGAACATAAAAACCTGAACTAACTCAAGATTTTTCTTTTTCTTGCTACCTGTTTAATTTTTTTTTTTTTGTTTTCCATGTCACTCTTTATTTTCCTAGCAGAAACCTCTCCTTTCCCATGGGACAATGTGTAAAGTGTAAATCACACAGAGATGGTGCGAAGTACATTATACGCGTTATCCCAAGTGAAAGGAGACGTTTCTACCATTTCACACTTCTGCTGTAGCACACCAGCACCATCCCTATGTGTTAGGGTCTCTCAAAACCTAGTGTCCTGAGAGACCCTAGAGCCTGAGTGGAAAAAAACTACCTGTGTAGTGCTGTCCCTAGGTCCCTAAGTGTACCTGAGTGTGGTACTTCCGGAAACACTCTCCAAGGCATAGGGCAGGGTGGTCAGGACAGTCAGGACAGAAATAGCGGGTGTCACGCCTTATTCCACTCCTGCTACAGACACGACATCTTTTTCGGGGTGGCGGTTGGTTTGAGGTACCCGGCACAACGCTAGGGAAGTGCCGCTCGTGTAGACGGCTAACTACACTGGTGGATGGGGCCACGGAACCTCCTGGGTACAGGAGGTTCTCGATGATCTCTTCCTGGAATTTGAGGAAGGATCCCGTTCTCCCAGCCTTACTGTAGAGAACGTAACTGTTATATAGAGCCAATTGAATCAAATATACAGACACCTTCTTATACCAGCGTCTGGTCTTTCGGGAAACCAAATAAGGGGCCAACATCTGGTCGTTGAAGTCCACCCCTCCCATGTGGAGGTTATAGTCGTGGACCGAGAGGGGCTTTTCAACGACACTGGTTGCCCGTTCAATTTGGACTGTCGTGTCTGCGTGAATGGAGGAGAGCATGTAAACGTCACGCTTGTCTCTCCATTTCACCGCGAGCAGTTCTTCGTTACACAGTGCAGCCCTCTGCCCCCTTGTAAATCTGGTGGTAAAGAGCCGTTGGGGAAGCCCCGGCGACTAGGTCGCACGGTGCCGCAGCAGCCAATCTGTTCTAGGAACAAATGCCTGAAGAGGGCCACACTTGTGTAAAAGTTGTCCACGTAAAGATGGTACCCCTTGCCGAATAAGGGTGACACCAAGTCCCAGACTATCTTCCCACTGCTCTCCAGGTAGTCAGGGCAACCGACCGGCTCCAGGGTCTGATCTTTTCCCTCATAGATCCGAAATTTGTGCGTATAGCCTGTGGCCCTTTCACAGAGCTTATACAATTTGACCCCATACCGGGCGCGCTTGCTTGGGATGTACTGCTTGAAGCCAAGGCGCCCGGTAAAATGTATTAGGGACTCGTCTACGCAGATGTTTTGTGCAGGGGTATACAAATCTGCAAATTTCTGGTTGAAATGGTCTATGAGGGGCCGAATTTTATGGAGCCGGTCAAAAGCTGGGTGGCCTCTGGGACGGGAGGTGGTGTTGTCACTAAAGTGCAGGAAACGCAGGATGGTCTCAAAACGTGTCCTGGACATGGCAGCAGAGTACATGGGCATGTGATGAATTGGGTTCGTGGACCAATATGACCGCAATTCATGTTTTTGGTTATGCCCATGCTGAGGAGAAGGCCCAGAAAAGTTCTAAGTTCGGAAACTTGGACTGGTTTCCACCGGAAAGGCTGGGCATAAGAGCTTCCCAGGTTGTCGGCGATAAATTGAGTGGCATATCTGTTTGTTTCTGCCACGACTAGGTCATAGAGCTCCGCAGTGAAAAACAGCTCAAAAACCCCAGCGCCGATCCTATCTGAGCTGTTTCCACCCGAACTCCTGACTGGGTGGTGAAAGGGGAACTAATGGTGCGGCTGAAGTTGGGGGCTGCCAATCAGGATTTGCCAGCACCTCAGGGACTCTAGGGGCTCTACGGGCCTGTCTGCGCGGTGGCTGCGACGGGAAACTACTGCACGTGCCACCGTACCAGCTTCTACTGCCCTTCTGGTGCTCGCCACTTCACCATGTTGTACGGCAGTGCTGGTAGAAGGTCCAGGACGGGCTGCGCTGCTGGTGTATGCCTCACCACGTAATCTGGCAGCGCCAGCCCCACTCTACTGCCCTTGAAGCGGATCCTGCGCAACCTGCGGTCTAGCAACACGGGGCCGGGTACGCCTGGTTCTATCAGGGACCTCCACCTCCTCGTCAGAACTTTGAGTCAGAGAGCCACTGCTCTCTACAGGTTCGTATTCTGACCCGCTAGATTCATCAGATGAGGGTTCCCATTCCTCATCCGACTGGGTCAGAATCCTGTAGGCCTCTTCAGAGGAATACCCCTTGTTTGACATTTGGGCGTATAAATTTAGGGGGTATTCCCTGAGACTACCCAAGAAAAAGAGCAAGCCTGTCTTACAATTGAGAGGGTAGCGAAGTACAGAAGCCGCTGCGATTGATAAAAAGATCAAAACTGATTTTTTATCGCCGCAGCGCTTGTGAAGGATTGTGCAGTGATTACAAAAAAATATTTTTTGTCACTGCGGCGTGGCGGGCGTGGGTGAACGCAGGTGTGGGCGACCGATCAGGTCTGATCGGGCAAACACTGTGTTTGGGGTGGAGGGCGAACTAAAGTGACACTAGTACTATTATATATCTGACCGTGATCAGTTCTGATCACTTACAGATACTATAAAGTACAAACGCTGATTAGCTCTACGCTAATCAGCGAACCAGTGACTGCGGTGCGGTGGGCTTGGCGCTAACGCTAACTACCTACCAAAGGGGCCTAAAGTAATCTAAACCTAAAAGTCAATCCTAGTGAAAAAAAAAAGTGACAGTTTACACTGATGACTTTTTCCCCTTCACTAGATGATTGACAGGTGCTGAAAGGGGTGATCAAGGGGTTAATTTGGGTGATGGGGGCTGATCAGGGGCTAGTGTGTGGTGCTTGGGTGTACTCACAGTAAGGTGTGCTCTCTCCTGGCTCCAACCGACGAAAAGGACCCAGGAGAGAGCACAGAAGCCATTTAATCCATCATATTTACAAATATGATGGGTTAAATGGCTTCTCATTCGTTTTTAAAAGTCATCAGCCCGCCAGCGCTGCCGATTGGCTGGCAGGCTGATGACTAACTCCTCCTGCGCCTTTTGCCATGCGCGATGTGCGCATGCGCATCTATGCGAAATCTCGCGTCTCGCGAGATCACACGTAGATGCGTCCGAACAGAAGAGCCCGGCCGCTCGCAGAACGCGATCCTGCGTGCGGCGGTCCGGGAGCGGTTAAACTTGGCCAGCCACTGCTGGGACACGAGATTTAGGGGATTGCTATTTTGGCTATTGAATTTCACCCCAGAACAAAATATATCCTTTGACGGACACTATTAAACTTGGCCAGCCACAGCTGAAACCACTTATTTACTGTATTGCTATTTTGGCAATTGAATTTCACCCCAGAAAATAATCTGTCCTTTGACAGACACAATTAAACTTGGCCAGCCACAGCTGAAACCACTGATTTATGTTATTGATATTTTGGCAATTGAATTTAACCCAAGAAAAAAATTATCTATCCTTTGCCAGACACTATTAAACTTGTCCAGCCACTGAGGGGACACCAGATTTAGGGGATTGCTATTTTGGCAATTGAATTTCACCACAGAAAAAATATATCCTTTGCCGGACACTATTAAACTTGGCCAGTCACTGCTGGAACACCAGATTTAGGGGATTGCTATTTTGGCTATTGAATTTCACCCCAGAACAGAATATATCCTTTGCCGGACACTATTAAACTTGGCCAGCCACTGCTGGGACACATGGTTTAGGGGATTGCTATTTTGGCAATTAAATTTCACCCCAGAAAATTATCTATCCTTTGCCGGACACTATTAAACTTGGCCAGCCACTGAGGAGACACCAGTTTTAGGGGATTGCTATTTTGGCATATGAATTTCACCACAGAAAAAAATCTTTCCTTTGCCAGACAGCAGACAGTATTACACTTGGCTAGCCACAGCTGGAACACCAGATTTAGAGGATTGCTATTTTTGAATTGAATTTCACCCCAGAAAAAAAATATCCTTTGCCGGACACTATTAAACTTGGCCAGCCACTGCTGGGACACCAGATTTAGGGGAGTGATATTTTGGCTATTGAATTTAACCCCAGAACAAAATATATCCCTTGCCGGAGAATATTGAACTTTGCCAGCCACTGCTGGGACACCAGATTTAGGGGATTGCTATTTTGGCTATTGAATTTTAACCCAGAACAAAATATATACTTTGCCAGACACTATTAAACTTGGCCAGCCACTGCTGGGACTTCAGATTTAGGGGATTGCTTTTTTCAACTGAATTTCACCCCAGAAAAATGATATCCTTTGATGGACACTATTAAACTTGGCCAGCAACAGCTGAAACCACTGATTTATGCTATTGCTATTTTGGCAATTGAATTTCACCCAAGAAAAAATATATCCTTTGCCGGACAGTATTAAACTTGGCCAGCCACTGCTGGGACACCAGATTTAGGGGATTGCTCTTTTGGCAATTGAATTTCACCCCAGAACAAAATATATCCTTTACCGGACACTATTAAACTTGACCAGCCACTGCTGGAACACCAGATTTACAGTATTTCTATTTTTGCAACTGAATTTCACCCCAGAACAAAATATATCCTTTGCCGGACACTATTAAACTTGGCCAGCCACAGCTGAAACCACTGATTGACGGTATTGCTATTTTGGCAATTGAATTTCACCCCAGAAAATAATATATCCTTTGACGGACTCTATTAAACTTGGCCAGCCATAGCTGAAACCACTGATTAATGGTATATCCATTTTGGCAATTGAATGTCACCCCAGAAAAAATATATCCTTTGCCGGACACGAGTAAACTTGGCCAGCCACTGCTGGGACATGAGATTTAGGGGATTGCTATTTTGGCTATTAAATTTCACCCCAGAACAAAATATATCCTTTGACGGACACAATTAAAATTGGCCAGCCACAGCTGAAACCACTGATTTATGTTATTGATATTTTGGCAATTGAATTTAACCCAAGAAAAAAATTATCTATCCTTTGCCGGACACTATTAAACTTGTCCAGCCACTGAGGGGACACCAGATTTAGGGGATTGCTATTTTGGCTATTGAATTTCACCCCAGAATAAAATATATCCTTTGCCGGACCCTATCAAACTTGGCCAGCCACTGCTGGGACACCAGATTAAGGGGATTGCTATTTAGGCTATTGAATTTCACCCCAGAACAAAATATATCCTTTGCCGAACACTATTAAACTTGGCCAGCCACAGCTGAAACCACTGATTAACGGTATTGCTATTTTGGCAATTGAATTTCACCCCAGAAAATTATCTATCCTTTGCCGGACTCTATTAAACTTGTCAAGCCACTGAGGGGTCATCAGATTTAGGGGATTGCTATTTTGGCAATTGAATTTCACCCCAGAAAATAATATATTCTTTTTCAGACACTAAGAAACTTGTCCAGTCACAGCTGGAACACCAGATTTACGGTATTTCTATTTTTGCAACTGAATTTCACCCCAGAAAATAATACACAGCAGAAACCACTGATTTAGGGTATTGCTATTTTGCCAATTGAATTTCACCCCAGAAAAAAAAATATCCTTTGCCGGACACTATTAAACTTGGCCAGCCACTGCTTGAACACCAGATTTAGGGTATTGCTATTTTGGCTATTGAATTTCACCCCAGAAAATAATATATCCTTTGACGGACACTAAGAAACTTGTCCAGTTACAGCTGGAACACCAGATTTACGATATTTCTATTTTTGCAATTGAATTTCAATCCCAGAAAATAATACACAGCAGAATCCACTGATTTAGGGTATTTCTATTTTGGCAATTGAATTTCACCACAGAAAAAATATATCCTTTGCCGGACACTATTAAACTTGGCCAGCCACTGCTGGAACACCAGATTTAGGGGATTGCTATTTTGGCTATTGAATTTCACCCCAGAACAGAATATATCCTTTGCCGGACACTATTAAACTTGGCCAGCCACTGCTGGGACACATGGTTTATGGGATTGCTATTTTGGCAATTGAATTTCACCCCAGAAAATTATCTATCCTTTGCCGGACACTATTAAACTTGGCCAGCCACTGAGGAGACACCATATTTAGGGGATTGCTATTTTGGCATATTAATTTCACCATAGAAAAAATCTATCCTTTGCCAGACAGCAGACAGTATTACACTTGGCTAGCCACAGCTGGAACAGCAGATTTAGAGGATTGCTCTTTTTGAATTGAATTTCACCCCAGAAAAAAAAAAAACCTTTGCCGGACACTATTAAACTTGGCCAACCACTGCTGGGACACCAGATTTAGGGGAGTGATATTTTGGCTATTGAATTTCACCCCAGAACAAAATATATCCCTTGACGGACACTATTGAACTTGGCCAGCCACTGCTGGGACACCAGATTTAGGGGATTGCTATTTTGGCTATTGAATTTTAACCCAGAACAAAATATATACTTTGCCAGACACTATTAAACTTGGCCAGCCACTGCTGGGACTTCAGATTTAGGGGATTGCTTTTTTTTCAACTGAATTTCACCCCAGAAAAAATTATATCCTTTGATGGACACTATTAAACTTGGCCAGAAACAGCTGAAACCACTGATTTATGCTATTGCTATTTTGGCAATTGAATTTCACCCCAGAAAAAATATATCCTTTGCCGGACACGTATTAAACTTGGCCAGCCACTGCTGGGACATGAGATTTAGGGGATTGCTATTTTGGCTATTGAATTTCACCTCAGAACAAAATATATCCTTTGACGGACACTATTAAACTTGGCCAGCCACAGCTGAAACCACTTATTTACTGTATTGCTATTTTGGCAATTGAATTTCACCCCAGAAAATAATAAATCCTTTGACAGACACTATTAAACTTGGCCAGCCACTGCTGGGACTTCAGATTTAGGGGATTGCTTTTTTTTCAACTGAATTTCACCCCAGAAAAAATGATATCCTTTGATGGACACTATTAAACTTGGCCAGCAACAGCTGAAACCACTGATTTATGCTATTGCTATTTTGGCAATTGAATTTCACCCAAGAAAAAATATATCCTTTGCCGGACAGTATTAAACTTGGCCAGACACTGCTGGGACACCAGATTTAGGGGATTGCTATTTTGGCAATTGAATTTCACCCCAGAACAAAATATATCCTTTACCGGACACTATTAAACTTGACCAGCCACTGCTGGAACACCAGATTTACAGTATTTCTATTTTTGCAACTGAATTTCACCCCAGAACAAAATATATCCTTTGCCGGACACTATTAAACTTGGCCAGCCACAGCTGAATCCACTGATTAACGGTATTGCTATTTTGGCAATTGAATTTCACCCCAGAAAATAATATATCCTTTGACGGACTCTATTAAACTTGGCCAGCCATAGCTGAAACCACTGATTAATGGTATATCCATTTTGGCAATTGAAGGTCACCCCAGAAAAAAATTATATACAGATGTAGCATGGTTAGCACTCCTTTTTTCTGAGATTTCTGAGTTTAGTTATCTAATCTAAGCAAACACCTTCAATTGCTTTTCAATGGCTTTTTTATCAAGATAATGAAATGAATTAAGAAATTTGAGTTAACAGTGCTAACCCTGCTACATCTGTACTTTGCCGGACACGATTAAACTTGGCCAGCCACTGCTTGGACATAAGATTTAGGGGATTGCTATTTTGGCTATTGAATTTCACCCCAGAACAAAATATATCCTTTGACGGACACTATTAAACTTGGCCAGCCACAGCTGAAACCACTTATTTACTGTATTGCTATTTTGGCAATTGAATTTCACCCCAGAAAATAATATATCCTTTGACAGACACTATTGAAATTGGCCAGCCACTGCTGGGACTTCAGATTTAGGGGATTGCTTTTTTTAAACTGAATTTCACCCCAGAAAAAATGATATCCTTTGATGGACACTATTAAACTTGGCCAGCAACAGCTGAAACCACTGATTTATGCTATTGCTATGTTGGCAATTGAATTTCACCCAAGAAAAAAATATATCCTTTGCCAGACAGTATTAAACTTGGCCAGCCACTGCTGCGACACCAGATTTAGGGGATTGCTATTTTGGCTATTGAATTTCACCCCAGAACAAAATATATCCTTTGCCGGACACTATTAAACTTGGCCAGCCACTGCTGGGACACATAGTTTAGGGGATTGCTATTTTGGCAATTGAATTTCACCCCAGAAAATAATATATCCTTTGACGGACTCTATTAAACTTGGCCAGCCACAGCTGAAACCACTGATTAACGGTATTGCTATTTTGGCAATTGAATTTCACCCCAGAAAATAATATATCCTTTGACGGACTCTATTAAACTTGGCCAGCCATAGCTGAAACCACTGATTAATGGTATATCCATTTTGGCAATTGAATGTCATCCCAGAAAAAAATATATCCTTTGACGGACACTATTAAACTTGTCCAGCCACTGCTGGGACATGAGATTTAGGGGATTGCTATTTTGGCTATTGAATTTCACCCCAGAACAAAATATATCCTTTGACGGACACTATTAAACTTGGCCAGCCACTGCTGGAACACCAGATTTACGGGATTGCTATTTTGGCAATTGAATTTCACCCCAGAACAGAATATATCCTTTGCCAGACACTATTAAACTTGGCCAGCCACTGCTGGGACTACATGATTTAGGGGATTGCTATTTTGGCAATTGAATTTCACCCCAGAAAAATTATCTATCCTTTGCCGGACACTATTAAACTTGGCCAGCCACTGATGAGACACCAGATTTAGGGGATTGCTATTTTGGCATATTGAATTTCACCACAGAAAAAAATATATCCTTTGCCAGACAGCAGACAGTATTACACTTGGCCAGCCACTGCTGGAACACCAGATTTAGAGGATTGCTATTTTGGCAATTGAATTTCACCCCAGAACAAAATATATCCTTTGCCGGACACTATTAAACTTGGCCAGCCACTGCTGGAACACCAGATTTAGGGTATTGCTATTTTGGCAATTGAATTTCACCCCAGAACAAAATATATCCTTTGCCGGACACTATTAAACTTGGCCAGCCACTGCTGGGACACCAGATTTAGGGGATTGCTATTTGGCTATTGAATTTCACCCAGAACAAAATATATACTTTGCCAGACACTATTGCTATTTTGGCAATTGAATTTCACCCCAGAACAAAATATATCCTTTACCGGACACTATTAAACTTGACCAGCCACTGCTGGAACACCAGATTTACAGTATTGCTATTTTTGCAATTGAATTTCACCCCAGAACAAAATATATCCTTTGCCGGACACTATTAAACTTGGCCAGCCACAGCTGAAACCACTGATTGACGGTATTGCTATTTTGGCAATTGAATTTCACCCCAGAAAATAATATATCCTTTGACGGACTCTATTAAACTTGGCCAGCCATAGCTGAAACCACTGATTAATGGTATATCCATTTTGGCAATTGAATGTCACCCCAGAAAAAATATATCCTTTGCCGGACACGAGTAAACTTGGCCAGCCACTGCTGGGACATGAGATTTAGGGGATTGCTATTTTGGCTATTGAATTTCACCCCAGAACAAAATATATCCTTTGACGGACACAATTAAACTTGGCCAGCCACAGCTGAAACCACTGATTTATGGTATTGATATTTTGGCAATTGAATTTCACCCAAGAAAAAAATTATCTATCCTTTGCCGGACACTATTAAACTTGTCCAGCCACTGATGGGACACCAGATTTAGGGGATTGCTATTTTGGCTATTGAATTTCACCCCAGAATAAAATATATCCTTTGCCGGACACTATTAAACTTGGCCAGCCACTGCTGGGACACCAGATTAAGGGGATTGCTATTTAGGCTATTGAATTTCACCCCAGAACAAAATATATCCTTTGCCGAACACTATTAAACTTGGCCAGCCACAGCTGAAACCACTGATTAACGGTATTGCTATTTTGGCAATTGAATTTCACCCCAGAAAATTATCTATCCTTTGCCGGACTCTATTAAACTTGTCCAGCCACTGAGGGGACATCAGATTTAGGGGATTGCTATTTTGGCAATTGAATTTCACCCCAGAAAATAATATATTCTTTTTCGGACACTAAGAAACTTGTCCAGTCACAGCTGGAACACCAGATTTACGGTATTTCTATTTTTGCAACTGAATTTCACCCCAGAAAATAATACACAGCAGAAACCACTGATTTAGGGTATTGCTATTTTGCCAATTGAATTTCACCCCAGAAAAAAATATATCCTTTGCCGGACACTATTAAACTTGGCCAGCCACTGCTGGAACACCAGATTTAGGGGATTGCTATTTTGGCTATTGAATTTCACCCCAGAAAATAATATATCCTTTGACGGACACTAAGAAACTTGTCCAGTCACAGCTGGAACACCAGATTTACGATATTTCTATTTTTGCAATTGAATTTCAATCCCAGAAAATAATACACAGCAGAATCCACTGATTTAGGGTATTGCTATTTTGGCAATTGAATTTCACCACAGAAAAAATATATCCTTTGCCGGACACTATTAAACTTGGCCAGCCACTGCTGGAACACCAGATTTAGGGGATTGCTATTTTGGCTATTGAATTTCACCCCAGAACAGAATATATCCTTTGCCGGACACTATTAAACTTGGCCAGCCACTGCTGGGACACCATGGTTTATGGGATTGCTATTTTGGCAATTGAATTTCACCCCAGAACAATAATCTATCCTTTGCCGGACACTATTAAACTTGGCCAGCCACTGCTGGAGACACCATGATTTAGGGGATTGCTATTTTGGCATATTGAATTTCACCCCAGAAAATAATATATCCTTTGCCAGACAGCAGACAGTATTAAACTTGGCCAGCCACAGCTGGAACACCAGATTTAGAGGATATGCTATTTTGGCAATTGAATTTCACCCCAGAAAAAAATATATCCTTTGCCAGACACTATTAAACTTGGCCATCCACTGCTGGGACACATGGTTTAGGGGATTGCTATTTTGGCAATTGAATTTCACCCCAGAAAATTATCTATCCTTTGCCGGACACTATTAAACTTGTCCAGCCACTGAGGGGACACCAGATTTAGGGGATTGCTATTTTGGCATATTGAATTTCACCACAGAAAATAATCTATCCTTTGCCAGACAGCAGATAGTATTACACTTGGCTAGCCACAGCTGGAACACCAGATTTAGAGGATTGCTATTTTTGAATTGAATTTCAGCCCAGAAAATAATATATCCTTTGACGGACACTATTAAACTTGCCAGTCACAGCTGAACACCAGATTATGGTATTTCTGTTTGCAACTGAATTCACCCAGAATATATACAGGGAACCACTGATTTAGGTATTGCTATTTTGGCAATTGAATTTCACCCCAGAAAAAATATATCCTTTGCCGGACACTATTAAACTTGGCCAGCCACTGCTGGGACACCAGATTTAAGGGATTGCTATATTGGCTATTGAATTTCACCCCAGAACAGAATATATCCTTTGCCGGACACTATTAAACTTGGCCAGCCACTGCTGGGACACCAGATTTAGGGGATTGCTATTTTGGCTATTGAATTTCACCCCAGAACAAAATATATCCTTTGCCGGACACTATTAAACTTGGCCAGCCACTGCTGGGACACATAGTTTAGGGATTGCTATTTTGGCAATTGAATTTCACCCCAGAAAATAATATATCCTTTGACGGACTCTATTAAACTTGGCCAGCCACAGCTGAAACCACTGATTAATGGTATATCCATTTTAGCAATTGAATGTCACCCCAGATAAAAATATATCCTTTGCCAGACACTATTAAACTTGGCCATCCACTGCTGGGACACATGGTTTAGGGGATTGCTATTTTGGCAATTGAATTTCACCCCAGAAAATTATCTATCCTTTGCCGGACACTATTAAACTTGTCCAGCCACTGAGGGGACACCAGATTTAGGGGATTGCTATTTTGGCAATTGAATTTCACCACAGAAAATAATCTGTCAATTGCCAGACAGCAGATAGTATTACACTTGGCTAGCCACAGCTGGAACACCAGATTTAGGGAATGCTATTTTTGAATTGAATTTCACCCCAGAAAATAATATATCCTTTGACGGACACTAAGAAACTTGTCCAGTCACAGCTGGAACACCAGATTTACGATATTTCTATTTTTGCAACTGAATTTCAATCCCAGAAAATAATACACAGCAGAAACCACTGATTTAGGGTATTGCTATTTTGGCAATTGAATTTCACCCCAGAAAAAAATATATCCTTTGCCGGACACTATTAAACTTGGCCAGCCACTGCTGGGACACCAGATTTAGGGGATTGCTATTTTGGCTATTGAATTTCACCCCAGAACAGAATATATGCTTTGCCAGACACAATTAAACTTGGCCAGCCACTGCTGGGACACATGGTTTAGGGGATTGCTATTTTGGCAATTGAAGTTCACCCCAGAAAATTATCTATCCTTTGCCGGACACTATTAAACTTGGCCAGCCACTGAGGAGACACCAGATTTAGGGGATTGCTATTTTGGCATATGAATTTCACCACAGAAAAAATCTATCCTTTGCCAGACAGCAGACAGTATTACACTTGGCTAGCCACAGCTGGAACACCAGATTTAGAGGATTGCTATTTTTGAATTGAATTTCAGCCCAGAAAAAAATATCCTGTGCCGGACACTATTAAACTTGGCCAGCCACTGCTGGGACACCAGATTTAGGGGAGTGATATTTTGGCTATTGAATTTCACCCCAGAAAAAAATATATCCTTTGCCGGACACTATTAAACTTGGCCAGCCACTGCTGGGACACCAGATTTAAGGGATTGCTATATTGGCTATTGAATTTCACCCCAGAACAGAATATATCCTTTGCCGGACACTATTAAACTTGGCCAGCCACTGCTGGGACACCAGATTTAGGGATTGCTATTTTGGCTATTGAATTTCACCCCAGAACAAAATATATCCTTTGCCGGACACTATTAAACTTGGCCAGCCACTGCTGGGACACATGGTTTAGGGGATTGCTATTTTGGCAATTGAATTTCACCCCAGAAAATAATATATCCTTTGACGGACTCTATTAAACTTGGCCAGCCACAGCTGAAACCACTGATTAATGGTATATCCATTTTGGCAATTGAATGTCACCCCAGAAAAAATATATCCTTTGCCAGACACTATTAAACTTGGCCATCCACTGCTGGGACACATGGTTTAGGGGATTGCTATTTTGGCAATTGAATTTCACCCCAGAAAATTATCTATCCTTTGCCGGACACTATTAAACTTGTCCAGCCACTGAGGGGACACCAGATTTAGGGGATTGCTATTTTGGCAATTGAATTTCACCACAGAAAATAATCTGTCAATTGCCAGACAGCAGATAGTATTACACTTGGCTAGCCACAGCTGGAACACCAGATTTAGGGGAATGCTATTTTTGAATTGAATTTCACCCCAGAAAATAATATATCCTTTGACGGACACTAAGAAACTTGTCCAGTCACAGCTGGAACACCAGATTTACGATATTTCTATTTTTGCAACTGAATTTCAATCCCAGAAAATAATACACAGCAGAAACCACTGATTTAGGGTATTGCTATTTTGGCAATTGAATTTCACCCCAGAAAAAAATATATCCTTTGCCGGACACTATTAAACTTGGCCAGCCACTGCTGGGACACCAGATTTAGGTGATTGCTATTTTGGCTATTGAATTTCACCCCAGAACAGAATATATCCTTTGCCAGACACAATTAAACTTGGCCAGCCACTGCTGGGACACATGGTTTAGGGGATTGCTATTTTGGCATATGAATTTCACCACAGAAAAAAATCTATCCTTTGCCAGACAGCAGACAGTATTACTCTTGGCTAGCCACAGCTGGAACACCAGATTTAGAGGATTGCTATTTTTGAATTGAATTTCACCCCAGAAAAGAAATATCCTTTGCCGGACACTATTAAACTTGGCCAGCCACTGCTGGGACACCAGATTTAGGGGAGTGATATTTTGGCTATTGAATTTCACCCCAGAACAAAATATATCCTTTGCCGGACACTATTGAACTTGGCCAGCCACTGCTGGGACACCAGATTTAGGGGATTGCTATTTTGGCTATTGAATTTTAACCCAGAACAAAATATATACTTTGCCGGACACTATTAAACTTGGCCAGCCACTGCTGGGACTTCAGATTTAGGGGATTGCTTTTTTTCAACTGAATTTAACCCCAGAAAAATGATATCCTTTGATGGACACAATTAAACTTGGCCAGCAACAGCTGAAACCACTGATTTATGCTATTGCTATTTTGGCAATTGAATTTCACCCAAGAAAAAAATATATCCTTTGCCGGACAGTATTAAACTTGGCCAGCCACTGCTTGGGCACCAGATTTAGGGGATTGCTATTTTGGAAATTGATTTTCACCCCAGAACAAAATATATCCTTTACCGGACACTATTAAACTTGACCAGCCACTGCTGAAACACCAGATTTACAGTATTTCTATTTTTGCAACTGAATTTCACCCCAGAACAAAATATATCCTTTGCCGGAAACTATTAAACTTGGCCAGCCACAGCTGAAACCACTGATTAACGGTATTGCTATTTTGGCAATTGAATTTCACCCCAGAAAATATTATATCCTTTGACGGACTCTATTAAACTTGGCCAGCAACAGCTGAAAACACTGATTAATGGTATATCCATTTTGGCAATTGAATGTCACCCCAGAAAAAATATATCCTTTGCCGGACACTATTAAACTTGGCCAGCCACTGCTGGGACACGAGATTTAGGGGATTGCTATTTTGGCTATTGAATTTAACCCCAGAACAAAATATATCCTTTGACGGACACTATTAAACATGGCCAGCCACAGCTGAAACCACTTATTTACTGTATTGCTATTTTGGCAATTGAATTTCACCCCAGAAAATAATATATCCTTTGACAGACACTATTAAACTTGGCCAGCCACAGCTGAAACCACTGATTTATGCTATTGCTATTTTGGCAATTGAATTTCACCCAAGAAAAAAATTATCTATCCTTTGCCGGACACTATTAAACTTGTCCAGCCACTGATGGGACACCAGATTTAGGGATTGCTATTTTGGCTATTGAATTTCAACCCAGAATAAAATATATCCTTTGCCGGACCCTATTAAACTTGGCCAGCCACTGCTGGGACACCAGATTTAGGGGATTGCTATTTTGGCAATTGAATTTATCCCCAGAAAATTAACTATCCTTTGCAGGACACTATTGAACTTGGCCAGCCACTGAGGGGACACCAGATTAAGGGGATTGCTATTTTGGCTATTGAATTTCACCCGAGAACAAAATATATCCTTTGCCGGACACTATTAAACTTGGCCAGCCACAGCTGAAACCACTTATTTACTGTATTGCTATTTTGGCAATTGAATTTCACCCCAGAAAATTATCTATCCTTTGCCGGACTCTATTAAACTTGTCCAGCCACTGAGGGGACACCAGATTTAGGGGATTGCTATTTTGGTAATTGAATTTCACCCCAGAAAATAATATATCCTTTGACGGACTCTATTAAACTTGGCCAGCCATAGCTGAAACCACTGATTAATGGTATATCCATTTTGGCAATTGAATGTCACCCCAGAAAATTATCTATCCTTTGCCGGACTGTATTAAACTTGTACAGCCACTGAGGGGACACCAGATTTAGGGGATTGCTATTTTGGCAATTGAATTTCACCACAGAAAATAATCTGACTTTTGCCAGACAGCAGATAGTATTACACTTGGCTAGCCACAGCTGGAACACCAGATTTAGGGGATTGCTATTTTTGAATTGAATTTCACCCCAGAAAATAATATATCCTTTGACGGACACTATTAAACTTGTCCAGCCACTGCTGGGACACCAGATTTACGGTATTTCTATTTTTGCAACTGAATTTCACCCCAGAAAATAATACACAGCGGAAACCACTGATTTAGGGTATTGCTATTTTTGAATTGAATTTCACCCCAGAAAATAATATATCCTTTGCCGGACACTATTAAACTTGTCCAGCCACTGCTGGGACACCAGATTTAGGGGATTGCTATATTGGCTATTGAATTTCACCCCAGAACAGAATATATCCTTTGCCGGACACTATTAAACTTGGCCAGCCACTGAGGGGACACATGGTTTAGGAGATTGCTATTTTGGCAATTGAATTTCACCCCAGAAAATAATATATCCTTTGACGGACACTATTAAACTTATCCATCCACTGCTGGGACCCATGGTTTAGGGTATTGCTATTTTGGCAATTGAATTTCACCCCAGAAAATTATCTATCCTTTGCCGGACACTATTAAACTTGTCCAGCCACTGAGGGGACACCAGATTTACGGGATTGCTATTTTGGCAATTGAATTTCACCACAGAAAATAATCTGTCCTTTGCCAGACAGCTGATAGTATAACACTTGGCTAGCCACAGCTGGAACACCAGATTTAGGGGAATGCTATTTTTGAATTGAATTTCACCCCAGAAAATAATATATCCTTTGACGGACACTAAGAAACTTGTCCAGTCACAGCTGGAACACCAGATTTACGATATTTCTACTTTTGCAACTGAATTTAAATCCCAGAAAATAATACACAGCAGAAACCACTGATTTAGGGTATTGCTATTTTATCAATTGAATTTCACCCCAGAAAAAAATATATCCTTTGCCGGACACTTTTAAACTTGGCCAGCCACTGCTGGGACACGAGATTTAGGGGATTGCTATTTTGGCTATTGAATTTAACCCCAGAACAAAATATATCCTTTGACGGACACTATTAAACTTGACCAGCCACAGCTGAAACCACTTATTTACTGTATTGCTATTTTGGCAATTGAATTTCACCCCAGAAAATAATATATCCTTTGACAGACACTATTAAACTTGGCCAGCCACAGCTGAAACCACTGATTTATGCTATTGCTATTTTGGCAATTGAATTTCACCCATGAAAAAAAAATTATCTATCCTTTGCCGGACACTATTAAACTTGTCCAGCCACTGATGGGACACCAGATTTAGGGGATTGCTATTTTGGCTACTGAATTTCACCCCAGAATAAAATATATCCTTTGCCGGACCCTATTAAACTTGGCCAGCCACTGCTGGGACACCAGATTTAGGGGATTGCTATTTTGTCAATTGAATTTCACCCCAGAAAATTATGTATTCTTTGCAGGACACTATTAAACTTGGCCAGCCACTGAGGGGACACCAGATTAACGGGATTGCTATTTTGGCTATTGAATTTCACCCGAGAACAAAACGTATCCTTTGCCGGACACTATTAAACTTGGCCAGCCACAGCTGAAACCACTGATTAACGGTATTGCTATTTTGGCAATTGAATTTCACCCCAGAAAATTATCTATCCTTTGCCGGACTCTTTTAAACTTGTCCAGCCACTGAGGGGACACCAGATTTAGGGGATTGCTATTTTGGCAATTGAATTTCACCACAGAAAATAATCTGTCTTTTGCCAGACAGCAGATAGTATTACACTTGGCTAGCCACAGCTGGAACACCAGATTTAGGGTATTGCTATTTTTGAATTGAATTTCACCCCAGAAAATAATATATCCTTTGACGGACACTAAGAAACTTGTCCAGTCACAGCTAGAACACCAGATTTACGATATTTCTATTTTTGCAACTGAATTTCACCACAGAAAATAATACATAGCAGAAACCACTGATTTAGGGTATTGCTATTTTGGCAACTGAATTTCACCCCAGAAAAAAATATATCCTTTGCCGGACACTATTAAACTTGGCCAGCCACTGATGGGACACCAGATTTAGGGGATTGCTATTTTGGCTATTGAATGTCACCCCAGAACAAAATATATCCTTTGCCGGACACTATTAAACCTGGCCAGCCACTGCTGGGACACATGGTTTAGGGGATTGCTATTTTGGCGATTGAATTTCACCCCAGAAAATTATTTATCCTTTGTCGGACACTATTAAACTTGGCCAGCCACTACTGGGACACCAGATTTAGGGGATTGCTATTTTAACTATTGAATTTCACCCCAGAACAAAATATATCCTTTGCAGGACCCTATTAAACTTGGCCAGCTACTGCTGGGACACCAGATTTAGGGGATTGCTATTTTCGCAACTGAATTTTACCCCAGAAAAAAATATATCATTTGACGGACACTATTAAACTTGATAGCCACAGCTGAAACCACTGATTTATGGTATTGCTATTTTGGCAATTGAATTTCACCCCAGAAAAAAATATATCCTTTGCCGGACACTATTAAACTTGTCCAGACACTGCTGGGACACGAGATTTAGGGGATTGCTATTTTAGCTATTGAATTTCACCCCAGAACAAAATATATCCTTTGACGGACCCTTTTAAACTTGGCCAGCCACAGCTGAGACCACTTATTTACTGTATTGCTATTTTGGCAATTGAATTTCACCCCAGAAAATAATAAATCCTTTGATGGACACTATTAAACTAGGCCAGCCACAGCTGAAACCACAGATATATGCTATTGCTATTTTGGCAATTGAATTTCACCCAAGAAAAAAAATTATCTATCCTTTGCCAGACACTATTAAACTTATCCAGCCACTGAGGGGACACCAGATTTAGGGGATTGCTATTTTTGCTATTGAATTTCACCCCAGAACAAAATATATCCTTTTACGGACCCTTTTAAACTTGGCCAGCCACTGCTGGGACACCAGATTTAGGGGATTGCTATTTTGGCAATTGAATTTCACCCCAGAACAAAATATATCCTTTGCCGGACACTATTAAACTTGGCCAGCCACTGCTGGAACCACTGATTAACGGTATTGCTATTTTGGCTATTGAATTTCACCCCAGAAAATAATATATCCTTTGACGGACACTATTAAACTTGGCCAGCCACAGCTGAAACCACTGATTAATGGTATTGCTATTTTGGCAATTGAATTTCACCCCAGAAAATAATATATCCTTTGCCGGACACTATTAAACTTGTCCAGCCACTGCTGGGACACCATGATTTAGGGGATTGCTATTTTGGCAATTGAATTTCACCCCAGAAAATAATATATCCTTTGCCGGACACTATTAAACTTGGCCAGCCACTGCTGGGACACCATGATTTAGGGATTGCTATTTTGGCAATTGAATTTCACCCCAGAAAATTATCTATCCTTTGCAGGACACTATTAAACTTGGCCAGCCACTGCTGGGACACCAGATTTAGAGGATTGCTATTTTGGCAATTGAATTTCACCCCAAGAAAAAAATATATCCTTTGCACGGACACTATTAAACTTGGCCAGCCACAGCTGGAACACCACTGATTTAGGGTATTGCTATTTTGGCAATTGAATTTCACCCCAGAAAAAAATATATCCTTTGCCGGACTCTATTAAACTTGGCCAGCCACTGCTGGGACACCAGATTTAGGGGATTGCTATTTTGGCTATTGAATTTCACCCCAGAACAAAATATATCCTTTGCCAGACCACTATTAAACTTGGCCAGCCACTGCTGGAACACCAGATTTAGGGGATTGCTATTTTTGCAATTGAATTTCACCCCAGAACAATAATATATCCTTTGACGGACACTATTAAACTTGGCCAGCCACAGCTGGGACATCAGATTTAGGGTATTGCTATTTTGGCAACTGAATTTCACCCCAGAACAAAATATATCCTTTGACAGACACTATTAAACTGGCCAGCACAGCTGAAACCACTGATTTAACGGTATTGCTATTTTGGCAATTGAATTTCACCCCAGAAAATAATATATCCTTTGACGGACACTATTAAACTTGGCCAGCCACATGCTGGAACACCACTGATTAATGGTATATGCTATTTTGGCAATTGAATGTCACCCCAGAAAATAATATATCCTTTGCCGGACACTATTAAACTTGGCCAGCCACTGCTGGGACACATGGTTTAGGGGATTGCTATTTTGGCAATTGAATTTCACCCCAAAAAATTATCTATCCTTTGCCGGACACTATTAAACTTAGCCAGCCACTGAGGGGACACCAGATTTAGGGGATTGCTATTTTGGCAAATGAATTTCACCACAAAAAAAAAATTCTATCCTTTGACAGTCAGCAGACAGTATTACACTTGGCTAGCCACAGCTGGAACACCAGATTTAGAGGATTGCTATTTTTGAATTGAATTTCACCCCAAAAAAAAAAAAATATCCTTTGCCGGACACTATTAAACTTGGCCAGCCACTGCTGGGAAACCAGATTTAGGGGATTGCTATTTTAACTATTGAATTTCACCCCAGAACAAAATATATCCTTTGCCAGACCCTATTAAACTTGGCCAGCCACTGCTGGGACACTAGATTAAGGGCATTGTTATTTTGGCTATTGAATTTCACCCCAGAACAAAATATATCCTTTGCCGGACCCTATTAAACTTGGCCAGCCACTGCTGGGACAACAGATTTAGGGGATTGCTATATTTGCAACTGAATTTCACCCCAAAACAAAATATATCCTTTGACGGACACTATTAAACTTGGCCAACAACTGCTGGGACACGAGACTTAGGGGATTGCTATTTTGGCTACTAAATTTCACCCCAGAACAAAATATATCCTTTGACAGACACTATTAAACTTGGCCAGCCACAGCTGAAACCACTGATTAACGGTATTGCTATTTTGGCAATTGAATTTCACTCCAGAAAATAATATATCCTTTGACGGACTCTATTAAACTTTTCCAGCCACATCTGAAACCACTGATTAATGGTATATCCATTTTAGCAATTGAATGTCACCCCAAAAAATAATATATCCTTTGCCGGACACTATTAAACTTGGCCAGCCACTGCTGGGACACATGATTTAGGGAATTGCTATTTTGGCAATTGAATTTCACCACAGAAAAAAATCTGTCCTTTGCCAGACAGCAGATAGTATTACACTTGGCTAGCCATAGCTGGAACACCAGATTTAGGGGATTGCTATTTTTGAATTGAATTTCACCCCAGAAAATAATATATCCTTTGACGGACACTAAGAAACTTGTCCAGTCACAGCTGGAACACCAGATTTACGGGATTTGTATTTTTGCATCTGAATTTCACCCCAGAAAATAATACACAGCAGAAACCACTGATTTAGGGTATTGCTATTTTGGCAATTGAATTTCACCACAGAAAAAAATAAATCCTTTGCTGGTCACTACTAAACTTGGCCAGCCACTGCTGGGACACCAGATTAGGGAGATTGCTATTTTGGCTATTGAATTTCACCCCAGAACAGAATATATCCTTTGCCGGACACTATTAAACTTGGCCAGCCACTGCTGGGACACCAGATTTAGGGGATTGCTATTTTGGCAATTGAATTTCACCCCAGAAAAAAATATATCCTTTGCCGGACACTATTAAACTTGGCCAGCCACTGCTGGGACACCATGATTTAGGGATTGCTATTTTGGCAATTGAATTTCACCCCAGAACAATAATATATCCTTTGCCGGACACTATTAAACTTGGCCAGCCACTGCTGGGACACCAGATTTAGGGGATTGCTATTTTGGCTATTGAATTTCACCCCAGAACAAAATATATCCTTTGCCGGACACTATTAAACTTGGCCAGCCACTGCTGGGACACCAGATTTAGGGGATTGCTATTTTGGCAACTGAATTTCACCCCAGAACAAAATATATCCTTTGACGGACACTATTAAACTTGGCCAGCCACAGCTGAAACCACTGATTTATGGTATTGCTATTTTGGCAATTGAATTTCACCCCAGAAAAAAATATATCCTTTGCCGGACACTATTAAACTTGGCCAGCCACTGCTGGGACACGAGATTTAGGGGATTGCTATTTTGGCTATTGAATTTCACCCCAGAACAAAATATATCCTTTGACGGACACTATTAAACTTGGCCAGCCACAGCTGAAACCACTGATTTACGGTATTGCTATTTTGGCAATTGAATTTCACCCCAGAAAATAATATATCCTTTGACGGACACTATTAAACTTGGCCAGCCACAGCTGGAACACACTGATTTAGGGTATTGCTATTTTGGCAATTGAATTTCACCCCAGAAAAAATATATCCTTTGCCGGACACTATTAAACTTGGCCAGCCACTGCTGGAACACCAGATTTAGAGGATTGCTATTTTGGCTATTGAATTTCACCCCAGAACAAAATATATCCTTTGACGGACACTATTAAACTTGGCCAGCCACAGCTGGAACACCACTGATTTAGGGTATTGCTATTTTGGCAATTGAATTTCACCCCAGAAAATAATATATCCTTTGCCAGACACTATTAAACTTGGCCAGCCACAGCTGGAACACACTGATTTAGGGTATTGCTATTTTGGCAATTGAATTTCACCCCAGAAAAAATTATCTATCCTTTGCCGGACACTATTAAACTTGGCCAGCCACTGCTGGGACACCAGATTTAGGGGATTGCTATTTTGGCAATTGAATTTCACCCCAGAATAAAATATATCCTTTGCCGGACACTATTAAACTTGGCCAGCCACTGCTGGGACACCAGATTTAGGGGATTGCTATTTTGGCAATTGAATTTCACCCCAGAACAAAATATATCCTTTGCCGGACACTATTAAACTTGGCCAGCCACTGCTGGAACTACCAGATTTAGGGTATTGCTATTTTGGCAATTGAATTTCACCCCAGAACAAATATCTATCCTTTGCCGGACACTATTAAACTTGTCCAGCCACTGCTGGGACACCAGATTTAGGGGATTGCTATTTTGGCAATTGAATTTCACCCCAGAAAATAATCTATCCTTTGACAGACAGCAGATAGTATAACACTTGGCTAGCCACAGCTGGAACACCACTGATTTATGGGATTGCTATTTTGGAATTGAATTTCACCCCAGAAAATAATATATCCTTTGCCGGACACTATTAAACTTGTCCAGTCACAGCTGGCACCAGATTTGATATTTCTATTTTGCAACTGAATTTAATCCAGAAAATAATACACAGCAGAAACCACTGATTTAGGGTATTGCTATTTTGGCAATTGAATTTCACCCCAGAACAAAATATATCCTTTACCGGACACTATTAAACTTGACCAGCCACTGCTGGAACACCAGATTTACAGTATTTCTATTTTTGCAACTGAATTTCACCCCAGAACAAAATATATCCTTTGCCGGACACTATTAAACTTGGCCAGCCACAGCTGAAACCACTGATTAACGGTATTGCTATTTTGGCAATTGAATTTCACCCCAGAAAATAATATATCCTTTGACGGACTCTATTAAACTTGGCCAGCCACAGCTGAAAACACTGATTAATGGTATATCCATTTTGGCAATTGAATTTCACCCCAGAAAAAAATATATCCTTTGCCGGACACTATTAAACTTGGCCAGCCACTGCTGGTACACGAGATTTAGGGGATTGCTATTTTGGCTATTGAATTTAACCCCAGAACAAAATATGTCCTTTGACGGACACTATTAAACATGGCCAGCCACAGCTGAAACCACTTATTTACTGTATTGCTATTTTGGCAATTGAATTTCACCCCAGAAAATAATATATCCTTTGACAGACACTATTAAACTTGGCCAGCCACAGCTGAAACCACTGATTTATGCTATTGCTATTTTGGCAATTGAATTTCACCCAAGAAAAAAAATTATCTATCCTTTGCCGGACACTATTAAACTTGTCCAGCCACTGAGGGGACACTAGATTTAGGGGATTGCTATTTTGGCTATTGAATTTCAACCCAGAATAAAATATATCCTTTGCCGGACCCTATTAAACTTGGCCAGCCACTGCTGGGATACGAGATTTAGGGGATTGCTATTTTGGCAATTGAATTTATCCCCAGAAAATTAACTATCCTTTGCAGGACACTATTAAACTTGGCCAGCCACAGCTGAAACTACTGATTAACGGTATTGCTATTTTGGCAATTGAATTTCACCCCAGAAAATTATCTATCCTTTGCCGGACACTATTAAACTTGTCCAGCCACTGAGGGGACACCAGATTTACGGGATTGCTATTTTGGCAATTGAATTTCACCACAGAAAATAATCTGTCCTTTGCCAGACAGCAGATAGTATAACACTTGGCTAGCCACAGCTGGAACACCAGATTTAGGGGAATGCTATTTTTGAATTGAACTTCACCCCAGAAAATAATATATCCTTTGACGGACACTAAGAAACTTGTCCAGTCACAGCTGGAACACCAGATTTACGATATTTCTACTTTTGCAACTGAATTTAAATCCCAGAAAATAATACACAGCAGAAACCACTGATTTAGGGTATTGCTATTTTATCAATTGAATTTCACCCCAGAAAAAAATATATCCTTTGCCGGACACTTTTAAACTTGGCCAGCCACTGCTGGGACACGAGATTTAGGGGATTGCTATTTTGGCTATTGAATTTAACCCCAGAACAAAATATATCCTTTGACAGACACTATTAAACTTGACCAGCCACAGCTGAAACCACTTATTTACTGTATTGCTATTTTGGCAATTGAATTTCACCCCAGAAAATAATATATCCTTTGACAGACACTATTAAACTTGGCCAGCCACAGCTGAAACCACTGATTTATGCTATTGCTATTTTGGCAATTGAATTTCACCCATGAAAAAAAAATTATCTATCCTTTGCCGGACACTATTAAACTTGTCCAGCCACTGATGGGACACCAGATTTAGGGGATTGCTATTTTGGCTATTGAATTTCACCCCAGAATAAAATATATCCTTTGCCGGACCCTATTAAACTTGGCCAGCTACTGCTGGGACACCAGATTTAGGGGATTGCTATTTTGGCAATTGAATTTCACCCCAGAAAATTATGTATTCTTTGCAGGACACTATTAAACTTGGCCTGCCACTGAGGGGACACCAGATTAACGGGATTGCTATTTTGGCTATTGAATTTCACCCGAGAACAAAATGTATCCTTTGCCGGACACTATTAAACTTGGCCAGCCACAGCTGAAACCACTGATTAACGGTATTGCTATTTTGGCAATTGAATTTCACCCCAGAAAATTATCTATCCTTTGCCGGACTCTTTTAAACTTGTCCAGCCACTGAGGGGACACCAGATTTAGGGGATTGCTATTTTGGCAATTGAATTTCACCACAGAAAATAATCTGTCTTTTGCCAGACAGCAGATGGTATTACACTTGGCTAGCCACAGCTGGAACACCAGATTTAGGGTATTGCTATTTTTGAATTGAATTTCACCCCAGAAAATAATATATCCTTTGACGGACACTAAGAAACTTGTCCAGTCACAGCTGGAACACCAGATTTACGATATTTCTATTTTTGCAACTGAATTTCACCACAGAAAATAATACATAGCAGAAACCACTGATTTAGGGTATTGCTATTTTGGCAACTGAATTTCACCCCAGAAAAAAATATATCCTTTGCCGGACACTATTAAACTTGGCCAGCCACTGATGGGACACCAGATTTAGGGGATTGCTATTTTGGCTATTGAATGTCACCCCAGAACAAAATATATCCTTTGCCGGACACTATTAAACTTGGCCAGCCACTGCTGGGACACATGGTTTAGGGGATTGCTATTTTGGCAATTAAATTTCACCCCAGAAAATTATCTATCCTTTGCCGGACACTATTAAACTTGGCCAGCCACTGAGGAGACACCAGTTTTAGGGGATTGCTATTTTGGCATATGAATTTCACCACAGAAAAAAATCTTTCCTTTGCCAGACAGCAGACAGTATTACACTTGGCTAGCCACAGCTGGAACAGCAGATTTAGAGGATTGCTATTTTTGAATTGAATTTCACCCCAGAAAAAAAAAAAACCTTTGCCGGACACTATTAAACTTGGCCAACCACTGCTGGGACACCAGATTTAGGGGAGTGATATTTTGGCTATTGAATTTCACCCCAGAACAAAATATATCCCTTGACGGACACTATTGAACTTGGCCAGCCACTGCTGGGACACCAGATTTAGGGGATTGCTATTTTGGCTATTGAATTTTAACCCAGAACAAAATATATACTTTGCCAGACACTATTAAACTTGGCCAGCCACTGCTGGGACTTCAGATTTAGGGGATTGCTTTTTTCAACTGAATTTCACCCCAGAAAAAATGATATCCTTTGATGGACACTATTAAACTTGGCCAGCAACAGCTGAAACCACTGATTTATGCTATTGCTATTTTGGCAATTGAATTTCACCCAAGAAAAAATATATCCTTTGCCGGACAGTATTAAACTTGGCCAGCCACTGCTGGGACACAAGATTTAGGGGATTGCTATTTTGGCAATTGAATTTCACCCCAGAACAAAATATATCCTTTACCGGACACTATTAAACTTGACCAGCCACTGCTGGAACACCAGATTTACAGTATTTCTATTTTTGCAACTGAATTTCACCCCAGAACAAAATATATCCTTTGCCGGACACTATTAAACTTGGCCAGCCACAGCTGAAACCACTGATTAACGGTATTGCTATTTTGGCAATTGAATTTCACCCCAGAAAATAATATATCCTTTGACGGACTCTATTAAACTTGGCCAGCCATAGCTGAAACCACTGATTAATGGTATATCCATTTTGGCAATTGAATGTCACCCCAGAAAAAAATATATCCTTTGCCGGACACGATTAAACTTGGCCAGCCATAGCTGAAACCACTGATTAATGTTATATCCATTTTGGCAATTGAAGGTCACCCCAGAAAAAAATTATATACAGATGTAGCATGGTTAGCACTCCTTTTTTCTGAGATTTCTGAGTTTAGTTATCTAATCTAAGCAAACACCTTCAATTGCTTTTCAATGGCTTTTTTATCAAGATAATGAAATGAGTTAAGAAATTTAAGTTAACAGCGGGAGTGCTAACCCTGCTACATCTGTACTTTGCCGGACACGATTAAACTTGGCCAGCCACTGCTGGGACATGAGATTTAGGGGATTGCTATTTTGGCTATTGAATTTCACCCCAGAACAAAATATATCCTATGACGGACACTATTAAACTTGGCCAGCCACAGCTGAAACCACTTATTTACTGTATTGCTATTTTGGCAATTGAATTTCACCCCAGAAAATAATATATCCTTTGACAGACACTATTAAACTTGGCCAGCCACTGCTGGGACTTCAGATTTAGGGGATTGCTTTTTTTTCAACTGAATTTCACCCCAGAAAAAATGATATCCTTTGATGGACACTATTAAACTTGGCCAGCAACAGCTGAAACCACTGATTTATGCTATTGCTATGTTGGCAATTGAATTTCACCCAAGAAAAAAATATATCCTTTGCCAGACAGTATTAAACTTGGCCAGACACTGCTGGGACACCAGATTTAGGGGATTGCTATTTTGGCAATTGAATTTCACCCCAGAACAAAATATATCCTTTACCGGACACTATTTAACTTGATCAGCCACTGCTGGAACACCAGATTTACAGTATTTCTATTTTTGCAACTGAATTTCACCCCAGAACAAAATATATCCTTTGCCGGACACTATTAAACTTGGCCAGCCACAGCTGAATCCACTGATTAACGGTATTGCTATTTTGGCAATTGAATTTCACCCCAGAAAATAATATATCCTTTGACGGACTCTATTAAACTTGGCCAGCCATAGCTGAAACCACTGATTAATGGTATATCCATTTTGGCAATTGAAGGTCACCCCAGAAAAAAATTATATACAGATGTAGCATGGTTAGCACTCCTTTTTTCTGAGATTTCTGAGTTTAGTTATCTAATCTAAGCAAACACCTTCAATTGCTTTTCAATGGCTTTTTATCAAGATAATGAAATGAGTTAAGAAATTTAAGTTAACAGCGGAGTGCTAACCCTGCTACATCTGTACTTTGCCGGACACGATTAAACTTGGCCAGCCACTGCTTGGACATAAGATTTAGGGGATTGCTATTTTGGCTATTGAATTTCACCCCAGAACAAAATATATCCTTTGACGGACACTATTAAACTTGGCCAGCCACAGCTGAAACCACTTATTTACTGTATTGCTATTTTGGCAATTGAATTTCACCCCAGAAAATAATATATCCTTTGACAGACACTATTGAAATTGGCCAGCCACTGCTGGGACTTCAGATTTAGGGGATTGCTTTTTTTCAACTGAATTTCACCCCAGAAAACATGATATCCTTTGATGGACACTATTAAACTTGGCCAGCAACAGCTGAAACCACTGATTTATGCTATTGCTATGTTGGCAATTGAATTTCACCCAAGAAAAAAATATATCCTTTGCCAGACAGTATTAAACTTGGCCAGCCACTGCTGCGACACCAGATTTAGGGGATTGCTATTTTGGCTATTGAATTTCACCCCAGAACAAAATATATCCTTTGCCGGACACTATTAAACTTGGCCAGCCACTGCTGGGACACATAGTTTAGGGGATTGCTATTTTGGCAATTGAATTTCACCCCAGAAAAAAAAATATATCCTTTGACGGACTCTATTAAACTTGGCCAGCCACAGCTGAAACCACTGATTAACGGTATTGCTATTTTGGCAATTGAATTTCACCCCAGAAAATAATATATCCTTTGACGGACTCTATTAAACTTGGCCAGCCATAGCTGAAACCACTGATTAATGGTA
Organism: Bufotes viridis; assembly: GCA_033119425.1. Taxonomy (NCBI): domain Eukaryota; kingdom Metazoa; phylum Chordata; class Amphibia; order Anura; family Bufonidae; genus Bufotes; species Bufotes viridis. Next base: position 32,176 of record JAKVIS010001118.1, read on the forward strand.
TATCCATTTTGGCAATTGAATGTCATCCCAGAAAAAAATATATCCTTTGACGGACACTAAGAAACTTGTCCAGCCACTGCTGGGACATGAGATTTAGGGGATTGCTATTTTGGCTATTGAATTTCACCCCAGAACAAAATATATCCTTTGACGGACACTATTAAACTTGGCCAGCCACAGCTGAAACCACTTATTTACTGTATTGCTATTTTGGCAATTGAATTTCACCCCAGAAAATAATATATCCTTTGACAGACACTATTAAACTTGGCCAGCCACTGCTGGGACTTCAGATTTAGGGGATTGCTTTTCTTTTCAACTGAATTTCACCCCAGAAAAAATTATATCCTTTGATGGACACTATTAAACTTGGCCAGCAACAGCTGAAACCACTGATTTATGCTATTGCTATTTTGGCAATTGAATTTCACCCAAGAAAAAAATATATCCTTTGCCGGACAGTATTAAACTTGGCCAGCCACTGCTGGGACACCAGATTTAGGGGATTGCTATTTTGGCAATTGAATTTCACCCCAGAACAAAATATATACTTTGCCGGACACTATTAAACTTGGCCAGCCACAGCTGAAACCACTGATTAACGGTATTGCTATTTTGGCAATTGAATTTCACCCCAGAAAATAATATATCCTTTGACGGACTCTATTAAACTTGGCCAGCCACAGATAAAACAGCTGATTAATGGTATATCCATTTTGGCAATTGAATTTCACCCCAGAAAATAATATATCCTTTGACGGACACTATTAAACTTGGCCAGCCACTGCTGGGACACGAGATTTAGGGGATTGCTATTTTGGCTATTGAATTTAACCCCAGAACAAAATATATCCTTTTACGGACACTATTAAACTTGGCCAGCCACAGCTGAAACCACTTATTTACTATATTGCTATTTTGGCAATTGAATTTCAACCTAGAAAATAATATATCCTTTGACAGACACTATTAAACTTGGCCAGCCACAGCTGAAACCACTGATTTATGCTATTGCTATTTTGACAATTGAATTTCACCCAAGAAAAAAATTATCTATCCTTTGCCGGACACTATTAAACTTGTCCAGCCACTGATGGGACACCAGATTTAGGGGATAGCTATTTTGGCTATTGAATTTCACCCCAGAATAAAATATATCCTTTGCCGGACCCTATTAAACTTGGCCAGCCACTGCTGGGACACCAGATTTAGGGGATTGCTATTTTGGCTATTGAATTTCACCCGAGAACAAAATATATCCTTTGCCGGACACTATTAAACTTGGCCAGCCACAGCTGAAACCACTGATTAACGGTATTGCTATTTTGGCAATTGAATTTCACCCCAGTAAATTATCTATCCTTTGCCGGACTCTATTAAACTTGTCCAGCCACTGAGCGGACACCAGATTTAGGGGATTGCTATTTTGGCAATTGAAATTCACCACAGAAAATAATCTGTCTTTTGCCAGACAGCAGATAGTATTACACTTGGCTAGCCACAGCTGGAACACCAGATTTAGGGGATTGCTATTTTTGAATTGAATTTCACCCCAGAAAATAATATATTCTTTTTAGGACACTAAGAAACTTGTCCAGTCACAGCTGGAACACCAGATTTACGGTATTTCTATTTTTGCAACTGAATTTCACCCCAGAAAATAATACACAACAGAAACCACTGATTTAGGGTATTGCTATTTTGGCAATTGAATTTCACCCCAGAAAAAATATATCCTTTGCCGGACACTATTAAACTTGGCCAGCCACTGCTGGGACACCAGATTTAGGGGATTGCTATTTTGGCTATTGAATTTCACCCCAGAACAGAATATATCCTTTGCCGGACACTATTAAACTTGGCCAGCCACTGATGGGACACCAGAATTAGGGGATTGCTATTTTGGCTATTGAATTTCACCCCAGAACAAAATATATCCTTTGCCGGACACTATTAAACTTGGCCAGCCACTGCTGGGACACATGGTTTAGGGATTGCTATTTTGGCAATTGAATTTCAAACCAGAAAATTATCTATCCTTTGCCGGACACTATTAAACTTAGCCAGCCATAGCTGAAACCACTGATTAACGGTATTGCTATTTTGGCAATTGAATTTCACCCCAGAAAATAATATATCCTTTGACGGACTCTATTAAACTTGGCCAGCCACAGCTGAAACCACTGATTAATGGTATATCCATTTTGGCAATTGAATGTCACCCCAGAAAATTATCTATCCTTTGCCGGACTGTATTAAACTTGTCCAGCCACTGAGGGACACCAGATTTAGGGGATTGCTATTTTGGCAATTGAATTTCACCACAAAAATAATCTGACTTTTGCCAGACAGCAGATAGTATTACACTTGGCTAGCCACAGCTGGAACACCAGATTTAAGGGATTGCTATTTTTGAATTGAATTTCACCCCAGAAAATAATATATCCTTTGACGGACACTAAGAAACTTGTCCAGTCACAGCTGGAACACCAGATTTACGGTATTTCTATTTTTGCAACTGAATTTCACCCCAGAAAATAATACACAGCGGAAACCACTGATTTAGGGTATTGCTATTTTGGCAATTGAATTTCACCCCAGAAAAAAATATATCCTTTGCCGGACACTAATAAACTTGGCCAGCCACTGCTGGGACACCAGATTTAGGGGATTGCTATATTGGCTATTGAATTTCACCCCAGAACAGAAGATATCCTTTGCCGGACACTATTAAACTTGGCCAGACACTGCTGGGACACCAGATTTAGGGGATTGCTATTTTGGCTATTGAATTTCACCCCAGAACAAAATATATCCTTTGCCGGACACTATTAAACTTGGCCAGCCACTGCTGGGACACATGGTTTAGGGGATTGCTATTTTGGAAATTGAATTTCACCCCAGAAAATAATATATCCTTTGACGGACTCTATTAAACTTGGCCAGCCACAGCTGAAACCACTGATTAATGGTATATCCATTTTGGCAATTGAATGTCACCCCAGAAAAAATATATCCTTTGCCAGACACTATTAAACTTGGCCATCCACTGCTGGGACACATGGTTTAGGGGATTGCTATTTTGGCAATTGAATTTCACCCCAGAAAATTATCTATCCTTTGCCGGACACTATTAAACTTGTCCAGCCACTGAGGGGACACCAGATTTAGGGGATTGCTATTTTGGCAATTGAATTTCACCACAGAAAATAATCTGTCCTTTGCCAGACAGCAGATAGTATTACACTTGGCTAGCCACAGCTAGAACACCCGATTTAGGGGAATGCTATTTTTGAATTGAATTTCACCCCAGAAAATAATATATCCTTTGACGGACACTAAGAAACTTGTCCAGTCACAGCTGAAACACCAGATTTATGGTATTTCTATTTTTGCAACTGAATTTCACCCCAGAAAATAATACACAGCGGAAACCACTGATTTAGGGTATTGCTATTTTGGCAATTGAATTTCACCCCAGAAAAAATATATCCTTTGCCGGACACTATTAAACTTGGCCAGCCACTGCTGGGACACCAGATTTAGGGGATTGCTATATTGGCTATTGAATTTCACCCCAGAACAGAATATATCCTTTGCCGGACACTATTAAACTTGGCCAGCCACTGCTGGGACACCAGATTTAGGGGATTGCTATTTTGGCTATTGAATTTCACCCCAGAACAAAATATATCCTTTGCCGGACACTATTAAACTTGGCCAGCCACTGCTGGGACACATAGTTTAGGGATTGCTATTTTGGCAATTGAATTTCACCCCAGAAAATAATATATCCTTTGACGGACTCTATTAAACTTGGCCAGCCACAGCTGAAACCACTGATTAATGGTATATCCATTTTAGCAATTGAATGTCACCCCAGAAAAAAATATATCCTTTGCCAGACACTATTAAACTTGGCCATCCACTGCTGGGACACATGGTTTAGGGGATTGCTATTTTGGCAATTGAATTTCACCCCAGAAAATTATCTATCCTTTGCCGGACACTATTAAACTTGTCCAGCCACTGAGGGGACACCAGATTTAGGGGATTGCTATTTTGGCAATTGAATTTCACCACAGAAAATAATCTGTCAATTGCCAGACAGCAGATAGTATTACACTTGGCTAGCCACAGCTGGAACACCAGATTTAGCGGAATGCTATTTTTGAATTGAATTTCACCCCAGAAAATAATATATCCTTTGACAGACACTATTAAACTTGGCCAGCCACTGCTGGGACTTCAGATTTAGGGGATTGCTTTTCTTTTCAACTGAATTTCACCCCAGAAAAAATTATATCCTTTGATGGACACTATTAAACTTGGCCAGCTGAAACCACTGATTTATGCTATTGCTATTTTGGCAATTGAATTTCACCTAAGAAAAAAATATATCCTTTGCCGGACAGTATTAAACTTGGCCAGCCACTGCTGGGACACCAGATTTAGGGGATTGCTATTTTGGCAATTGAATTTCACCCCAGAAAATAATATATCCTTTGACGGACTCTATTAAACTTGGCCAGCCACAGATAAAACAACTGATTAATGGTATATCCATTTTGGCAATTGAATTTCACCCCAGAAAAAAATATATCCTTTGCCGGACACTATTAAACTTGGCCAGCCACTGCTGGGACACGAGATTTAGGGGATTGCTATTTTGGCTATTGAATTTAACCCCAGAACAAAATATATCCTTTTACGGACACTATTAAACTTGGCCAGCCACAGCTGAAACCACTTATTTACTGTATTGCTATTTTGGCAATTGAATTTCAACCCAGAAAATAATATATCCTTTGACAGACACTATTAAACTTGGCCAGCCACAGCTGAAACCACTGATTTATGCTATTGCTATTTTGACAATTGAATTTCACCCAAGAAAAAAATTATCTATCCTTTGCCGGACACTATTAAACTTGTCCAGCCACTGATGGGACACCAGATTTAGGGGATAGCTATTTTGGCTATTGAATTTCACCCCAGAATAAAATATATCCTTTGCCGGACCCTATTAAACTTGGCCAGCCACTGCTGGGACACCAGATTTAGGGATTGCTATTTTGGCTATTGAATTTCACCCGAGAACAAAATATATCCTTTGCCGGACACTATTAAACTTGGCCAGCCACAGCTGAAACCACTGATTAACGGTATTGCTATTTTGGCAATTGAATTTCACCCCAGAAAATTATCTATCCTTTGCCGGACTCTATTAAACTTGTCCAGACACTGAGCGGACACCAGATTTAGGGGATTGCTATTTTGGCAATTGAAATTCACCACAGAAAATAATCTGTCTTTTGCCAGACAGCAGATAGTATTACACTTGGCTAGCCACAGCTGGAACACCAGATTTAGGGGATTGCTATTTTTGAATTGAATTTCACCCCAGAAAATAATATATTCTTTTTAGGACACTAAGAAACTTGTCCAGTCACAGCTGGAACACCAGATTTACGGTATTTCTATTTTTGCAACTGAATTTCACCCCAGAAAATAATACACAACAGAAACCACTGATTTAGGGTATTGCTATTTTGGCAATTGAATTTCACCCCAGAAAAAATATATCCTTTGCCGGACACTATTAAACTTGGCCAGCCACTGCTGGGACACCAGATTTAGGGGATTGCTATTTTGGCTATTGAATTTCACCCCAGAACAGAATATATCCTTTGCCGGACACTATTAAACTTGGCCAGCCACTGATGGGACACCAGAATTAGGGGATTGCTATTTTGGCTATTGAATTTCACCCCAGAACAAAATATATCCTTTGCCGGACACTATTAAACTTGGCCAGCCACTGCTGGGACACATGGTTTAGGGGATTGCTATTTTGGCAATTGAATTTCACCCCAGAAAATTATCTATCCTTTGCCGGACACTATTAAACTTGTCCAGCCACTGAGGGGACACCAGATTTAGGGATTGCTATTTTGGCAATTGAATTTCACCACAGAAAATAATCTGACTTTTGCCAGACAGCAGATAGTATTACACTTGGCTAGCCACAGCTGGAACACCAGATTTAAGGGATTGCTATTTTTGAATTGAATTTCACCCCAGAAAATAATATATCCTTTGACGGACACTAAGAAACTTGTCCAGTCACAGCTGGAACACCAGATTTACGGTATTTCTATTTTTGCAACTGAATTTCACCCCAGAAAATAATACACAGCGGAAACCACTGATTTAGGGTATTGCTATTTTGGCAATTGAATTTCACCCCAGAAAAAATATATCCTTTGCCGGACACTAATAAACTTGGCCAGCCACTGCTGGGACACCAGATTTAGGGGATTGCTATATTGGCTATTGAATTTCACCCCAGAACAGAAGATATCCTTTGCCGGACACTATTAAACTTGGCCAGACACTGCTGGGACACCAGATTTAGGGGATTGCTATTTTGGCTATTGAATTTCACCCCAGAACAAAATATATCCTTTGCCGGACACTATTAAACTTGGCCAGCCACTGCTGGGACACATGGTTTAGGGGATTGCTATTTTGGAAATTGAATTTCACCCCAGAAAATAATATATCCTTTGACGGACTCTATTAAACTTGGCCAGCCACAGCTGAAACCACTGATTAATGGTATATCCATTTTGGCAATTGAATGTCACCCCAGAAAAAAATATATCCTTTGCCAGACACTATTAAACTTGGCCATCCACTGCTGGGACACATGGTTTAGGGGATTGCTATTTTGGCAATTGAATTTCACCCCAGAAAATTATCTATCCTTTGCCGGACACTATTAAACTTGTCCAGCCACTGAGGGGACACCAGATTTAGGGGATTGCTATTTTGGCAATTGAATTTCACCACAGAAAATAATCTGTCCTTTGCCAGACAGCAGATAGTATTACACTTGGCTAGCCACAGCTAGAACACCCGATTTAGGCGAATGCTATTTTTGAATTGAATTTCACCCCAGAAAATAATATATCCTTTGACGGACACTAAGAAACTTGTCCAGTCACAGCTGAAACACCAGATTTATGGTATTTCTATTTTTGCAACTGAATTTCACCCCAGAAAATAATACACAGCGGAAACCACTGATTTAGGGTATTGCTATTTTGGCAATTGAATTTCACCCCAGAAAAAATATATCCTTTGCCGGACACTATTAAACTTGGCCAGCCACTGCTGGGACACCAGATTTAGGGGATTGCTATATTGGCTATTGAATTTCACCCCAGAACAGAATATATCCTTTGCCGGACACTATTAAACTTGGCCAGCCACTGCTGGGACACCAGATTTAGGGGATTGCTATTTTGGCTATTGAATTTCACCCCAGAACAATAATATATCCTTTGCCGGACACTATTAAACTTGGCCAGCCACTGCTGGGACACATAGATTTAGGGGATTGCTATTTTGGCAATTGAATTTCACCCCAGAAAATAATATATCCTTTGACGGACTCTATTAAACTTGGCCAGCCACAGCTGAAACCACTAGATTAATGGTATATGCCATTTTAGCAATTGAATGTCACCCCAGAAAAAAATATATCCTTTGCCAGACACTATTAAACTTGGCCATCCACTGCTGGGACACATGGTTTAGGGATTGCTATTTTGGCAATTGAATTTCACCCCAGAAAATTATCTATCCTTTGCCGGACACTATTAAACTTGTCCAGCCACTGCTGGGACACCAGATTTAAGGGATTGCTATTTTGGCAATTGAATTTCACCACAGAAAATAATCTATCATTTGCCAGACAGCAGATAGTATTACACTTGGCTAGCCACAGCTGGAACACCAGATTTAGGGGATTGCTATTTTGGCTATTGAATTTCACCCCAGAACAATAATATATCCTTTGCCGGACACTATTAAACTTGGCCAGCCACTGCTGGGACACCATGATTTAGGGTATTGCTATTTTGGCAATTGAATTTCACCCCAGAAAATAATATATCCTTTGCCGGACACTATTAAACTTGGCCAGCCACAGCTGGAACACCACTGATTTAGGGTATTGCTATTTTGGCAATTGAATTTCACCCCAGAACAAAATATATCCTTTGACAGACACTATTAAACTTGGCCAGCCACTGCTGGGACACATGGTTTAGGGGATTGCTATTTTGGCAATTGAATTTCACCCCAGAAAATTATCTATCCTTTGCCGGACACTATTAAACTTGGCCAGCCACTGAGGAGACACCAGATTTAGGGGATTGCTATTTTGGCATATTGAATTTCACCACAGAAAATAATCTATCCTTTGCCAGACAGCAGACAGTATTACACTTGGCTAGCCACAGCTGGAACACC
>JAKVIS010001119.1:0-40667 GCA_033119425.1 Bufotes viridis
CCAGCGAAACTTTGTGTTATTTACAAGGATGTTGTTCAATCTTTTTAATCCAGCTGATGTCTCAGTATGGCTGGAATCTAAGGGAATTTATCGAGATAGATGTTGAGATATTTTGTTTGCTCTCTGGGGGAGGCTGCTGATATGTCACATTTAAGGGCGGCTAGGGGAGTAGACCATGGAGGGGGAGGGGAGGCTTATGGTTAGAGACTTATGAGGCTGTTTTTTCTCATGGGTCAGTATAGAGGGGTAGGGTGGGGGGGTTGGGAATTTTGGGAGGGTTGTTTCTGCTGGGGCCACATGGAATCAATAGTTGTTTTTTTTTAGTTTGTGTTGTTATATAGGAAGAATATGACAAGGATCTTAACTTGGAATATCCGGGGGTTTGTGGATAGAGTTAAAAGGTGTGCAATTTTTGACTTTCTAGACATCTGCCGGGAATAGTGGTCTTGTAAGAAACACATATATCACATGAAAAGGCTGAAGCCTTAGGAAGAAAGAAGTGGGCCTCATATGAATACCATTCTTACTACTCCACATACTCTCTGGGTATTAGTATATATGAACACAATCAAGTAGATTATGATCTAATAAATCAACTAATTGACCAAGAGGGATGTTATATTTTTCTTCACTGTTATTGGTACAGTCAAAGGAGTATTTTTGCATTCATTTAAATTCCACCACCCTTCTCGCTCTTATGTGTTGGGTAAATTGATGGATTTTATCTCTGTGAGAGATGAATGCCCGGTGCTGGTGATGGGTGATTTCAATTCAGTCATGGATGTAAGAACAGATAGGAAATCCACCATCACTAACTATGAACAAACTACTAGATCAAGTACGTTACTGTACAGAATATGCAAAGAGATGGCATTAGTTGATGTATGACGTTTTCTGTATGGGACAAACAAGTCTATTCTTGTTTTAGCAATACATATAAGTCTATGTCCCGATCTTGCCCTCAACAGCGCTGGGTTTATCGATAGAGTTAAGAAAATGAAACCTGAAAATCACGGTATCCCTGACCACTCTCCTGTATTGGTGTTAATTGATACTTTGAGTAAATTTAATATAAATAGGAGTTTTAAGCTCAATCCTCATTGGATAGTACTATTAGGCGATATAAATTCGAGTAACACTAAGATTTGACAATTTTGGATTAATAATGTTAATTCTACACATATCCATATGGTTTGGGATTCGCTAAAGGCCTATTTACATGGCCTTTACAGTAATCAAATTAAGAAACAAAAGAAAAAAAAAAACTAGAGGAAAATATTAGTCAGTTAGAAATGGAAATTATTCAAGTAGGGAGGGGAATACATCTCCGGGGGCAGACGGTTTTCCGTTTGAATTATATCGCAAGCACGAGGGAGTTCCTCAGTTGTTGGAAGTATTAAATCAATCCTGGATAGTGGGCTCTCTGCCCCCCTCCTTGACGGAGGCAATTATTACTTTAGTCCGCAAAAAAGGGAAAGAGCCACAATTAATAGGATCATATCGACCAATTTCTCTGTTGAACACAGACTATAAAATTCTTGCTAAACTTCTTGAAAATAGATTAAAAACCATATTCATAAAATTATTCATGTTGACCAAACAGGATTTATCCTTAAAAGGAACATACAAGATAATATAAAGAGAACATTCCTAAACATTCAAGTGGGGAGGGGAGGACTGCTCCATTTTGTCTTTAGACTCAGCGAAGGCGTTTGACAGGGTGGAAGGGCCCTTTCTCTGAGAGTGATGACTCAAATTAAAATGGGTAGTTATTTCTCTGGATGGGTTCAGATTTTTATATCAGAATCCTTTATCTAGGATTTGAATAAATGGGGAATGTTCATCGCCTTTCCCGTTGACACGAGGAACATGTCAAGGTTGTCCCCTTACTCCACTGCTCTTCTCGATATTCCATGAACCCCTTGCATGTAAAATCAGAGCAGATGAGGAAATACTAGGTTTTGAGTGTGAAGGAGATGCCGATAAAATAAGTTTATATGCGGATGACATTTTGTTATTCTTGAAAAAAGGGCACACCATTCTACCTAAACTTATGGAAAACATAGATGAATTCGGATATATGTCAGGTTACGAAGTGAATTGGGAAATATAAAAATGTCTTCCCTTAAAACGTTCGGCCCTTAGGACATAGCTGCAAAGTTTACACTTTAGGTTCTGCAGACTCCCTAATGTACCTGGGTATTCAAATTGGGACTAAACTGGAGCACTATATGAAGCTGAACATCTCTCCAATGGTAAATTAAATAAATGAGAAAATTAGAACTTGGCTAAAACTTCCTCTGTCACAAATCAACCATATTGCTCTTATAAAAATGAATTTATTACCAATGATATTATATGTATTGAATGCAAGTCCAATATGGATTGAATATATGTTTTTTAATAAACTTGAGAGTCTCTTTAATGAGCTAATATGGGGTCGCAAACGGGTCAGAATTAAACTACAGTATCTATGTAAAAATGAAGAAGAAGGAGGACTTTCCCTCCCGTTTCTTAAAGGATATTACATAGCTGCACAATTGAGATGATGTATAAAAGAATGAGTGTGTTTGGTTCCTATTCAGGGACTACTTTGGTCCCTGGGAGGATATCTTCCACATTCTTGAAACCGAAACTATGGAGGAGAGAGTAGGAGGATGCCCGCTTAGTAAAATGCTTAAGAAAATATGGAGTCAGGTTAGACAAATTGTTGGTCCATCTCAAGCTGTTCAGTTTACCCCTCTTTGGAGGAATGTCAACTTACCTCAAATTAGGAAGACAGTTGATGTTGAATATTGGGAAAAACAGGGGGTTTCACTAATATCACAGATTTTCTTTCAGGGGCAGATTAAAGCACAACAGAAATCCTACCGGACAGAATATTAGAATTTATAGATACATTTCGGTATGAACAGTTATGACACGCTATAAAATACACTGAAAATAAGATTTATTCTATAATTGCACACAACACTTTTTTGGATTTTTGTTATGAAATGACACAAAATAGTCCAGTTACATCACATATTTATTTAAAACTGAAGCAAGAAGACACAAAACAGATCACATTTAAAAGTGAAGTTATATGGGAAAGAGATTTGCAATGTAATGAATATACTTCATGGGATAGTATTTATAGAAATATTTTAAAAAATCTACAGTTTCTCAAGCACATATGAGGATTATTATTAAAATATTACACCGTCTATACTATACGCCACTATTAATATCTACTATCTATATAAATAAAGAACAGAAATATCAAGTGGACTATAAACATCTATTATGGGAATGTTTCGGTATTAGGGAATTTTGGCTTAAAGTATTTAAGAAATATGAAAAGTATTTTAAATATGATGTCTGCATTGAATATGTTATAAGAGAAGACTAACCTGGTTATTGATTTGGGGTATTGAAACTAGGTGGTCTGGGGTAATATGGACTGGTATAGTGGTTCCAGCGGAAATAGGGGACCTTGGGGGAGGGATCAGGCTAAAAGATAAGAATAATGTGAATGTTATAAAGTGTAATGCCATTATAGTGTATAATACTTTCATGCATTATGTACATTTTGGCTTTTGAAAAAAATCGAATAAAAAAATAAAATAAAAAATCTCCAGTGTCCCCTCCTATTTCCCATTCTCTATCTACACTATCTACCCACTCATTAGTATGACCCTGTCCTTTTCCCCAGATCTCGGTTTAAAAGCTCCTTCAGTCATCTAACCATTTTTTCCCCCCCAGAGCAGCTGCACCCTCCCATTTATGGTGTAGCCCGTCCCTACAGTAGAGCCTGTAGCCGACAGAGAAGTTTGCCCAGTTCTTTATGAGACCAAACCTTTCCTTACTGCACCAGCTTCTGAGACATTTATTTAATTCCCTAAGCTCCTGCAATCTCTTGTGCTCATGGCACTGATAGTATTTCCAAAAACACCACCTTGGAGGCCCTGAACTTGAGCTTCTCCCCTAGCTCCCTAAAATAATTTTTAAGAATCTTCCCTCCTCCCCTGACTTGGTCCTTGGTTCCAATGTGTACCATCACCACCGGGTCTTCCCATGCCCCACCCAGCAATCTGTTGATCCAATCTGCAATATACCAAACCCAAGGACCCGGAAGGCAACACACTGTTCGTCATTCACGGTCTTAGCAAGAGATGACCCTGTCTATTTGCCTAGTAGAGTACTCTCACGACCAGCACCTGTCCTTTGCTGCCTCCTCTATTCCCATCCTTTCTACAGCAGTCATACTTCTGGCTGAAAGGAGCAATTCTCTGCTGCATTGTTGCTGGCCCTGGGCTTTTTTCCCTAATATCAGCCAAGCAGGCATATTTGCTAGGCATTCCATCTCAGGACTAACCTGCCTGGCACTTTTCCCCTACCCCTTCTTGTAACATTAACCCAACTACTTATCCCATTGTCCTGACCTTGCCCTTCTCCACCCACTTCCATTTTACTGACCCTAGCCAGTGTCTGCATAGTGAGATCTAAGCCACTCTCCAGCTTCTACAATGCTTCTGCATGTTTAGATCCAGAATCTGAGCTCCAAATATGCAGCATGCTTGCATGTAGTACAAATTCACCCTCAAATGGCTCCTTCAAGGCATGCATACATTGCACAGGACACACACTAGTAGCATTGTCCATGAAGCACATGTTTAAAAGGATGTGAACAGTAAAAGAAAAAAAGAAAAAAAGGAGAAACAGTAAAGGGGAATTTAAATTTTCAACCCTGACTGTTGTAGTTGGAGAACTTTCTAGAATCAAGCAAACAATGCAAAGACAAATCTATCCTTGTGTTGAACTATGGCCTAGTGTTAAACTATACACTTATCTGTAATTTCGACACTTCTCTGTAATTTTGCAGTACTCAGCAAAACCTTGTTGCACTTGGAAAACATTGTTTGCAGTTTCTGTGGCTAGAAGCTCAAAAGCACATGCTATGCCTCTTTGATAGGGCAGGTGGGTAAGTATAACTCAGAGATGTGATTTTGTCCATAAGTAACTTCCCTTATTGTGCTTGCAGTATCATGACATGAGTTAGGGTCACATTTTAAGATCCAAAATGCATAGACCCTAACGTTGTGTGTCTGTCCTGTGTAGTTGGATATTTTATCGCTTTAAAGAATAAAGACTATCACTTTCTTATGGAAAGCTGGACGTCTCTCCTCGTTTTAGGTTTGCAGTATCAATGGCATGAATGCACACCATTGTATTTTTTTGTTCAATCGACTACTGATTACTGACTATTGTAATGTACTTAGTTTGTTTTTGTACTTAATAGACATAAATTGGGTACATACAGGTGAATAGGATCCTTATTCTTTATTGTCTCTATCTTAGTACAATGTTAAATCCCTCTACAGAGATAAAAAATAATTCTAACCCATTTTACTTTTGCATACCACCAATATGATGGCTCTACTGTCTAGCTAGTGGAAATTATAAATAAGTGCAGCTTAGCAGTTTTTTCAGTTTTTAGCACATCAAAAGGTTATCTCTAGGTTATTTATTTTTACTTTTATATCCCCGCCCTTGGTCAATGTAAATATTATCTAATTTAAGCTACTATTCTTATATCGAGCAAAATTGAGTAGCTGATATACCGTACATTGTGTATAATGGATGTTAGGCTAATCCATTCAGACACCCATTTTTATAAACTTACTGTCAAGCTTTTGACTGACAAATAGTGTGCAACCATGCTACTGTCAGTGACTTGATATGTGTGTATGTTAATTTTCGGGCCATTACTTACCTAGGAGCAGGAACATCTATAAATAATTTCCTACTATGTTTGTTGAGTAAATATGTTGTTAGTAGCAATTTATCAAATTTTACTCTTATGTCTAAATAGTTTGATGGGCTAAAAGTTATGTCTTGAACTGTGTTATATAAGAAATCATATCCATTATGATATTCCTGTTTAAAATTATGACTAAAGGGAGTTATCACAGGGTGGATCGGAAATGGATGGAAATCAGTTACATACAGAATTGTATTTTGTCTGTACAGATTCAGAGAATTTCGGCTTTACAGCAAAGATCGTAAAAAAACCCTAATATACCATTATTGGATGTTTTAGGTGTGAACACCTTTTACTGTGCAGCTACCTGTAAATCTTTGAACCTTAATGTTCTCCTCTGTTTTCTTTCCCAGGGTGACTGTCAAGAATCATTATTACTCAGCTACTAGCAGACAGAAGATAAAGCGCCTTATCAATACACTCTGTCCATTGCATTGCAGACTAAAGATCAAACAGGACACACATACTTCAGTTACTAAAAGTTTAACATCCCTGAAGCATGTTGATAAGTGCTGGAGAACTGTCTAGAAAAATTGAACAGGATCCAAAGATACGCCAGGCAGAAGTATTCTGTCAAGTTGTATGATACCTACAGGACATGTATACTAACAAACTGTTGAAGTTGAAGTAGTCTTTTAACTGTCTCTTTTGTGCATTATGTTACTTGTCTGAGTTACAATTCAGTAGGTTTACTTAAAATTAAAGGATAAAAACACTAGTATTGCAAACACATATCTGCAAAACTAATAAGCTTAGACTAACAGTGCTTCATCTGAGGCATAGTACTATTCACCTGCATTTTACATATGTCATAAAATTAAAAAATATATTATCGTCCTTTAGATCAGTGCTTTCCCAACTTTATTCTTCACTAGCAGAAGGACCTGGCTTTGCACGGGTATATTTTATTTATTTCATTTAATGTTTGTGTGTGTCATTAAAAGATATTGACAGTATCCCCCATAACAGTCACATCTACAGTACCCTGCCCACTTAACAGTGACCTCCACATCCCCCCACCCCTTAACACTAACCCCCACAGTGCTCCACCTCCTTAAAATCGAACCTCCACAGCAGCCCACCCCCTTAAATTTGACCTGCAGCCTGCCCCTTTAACTGTGAGTTCCACAGCACCCCACCCCCTTGACAATGACCTCCATAGGTGCCCGTCCCCTTAACAATAACCTCTACAGCACCCGCCCTTAACACTGACCATAGGTTACAGTCCCCTAAACTGTGACCTCCACGATTCCCGGGCCCCCTTAACAGAGACATCCACAGCAACTGCCCCTTTAACAGTAACTGCCACAGTACCCCGCTCCCTTAACAGTGACCTCACAGTACCCCACTGCCTTAACAGTGACCTCACAGTACCCCGCTGCCCCTTTAACAGTGGCCTCCACAGTCCCCTCCTCCCTTAACAGTGATCTCCACAGTACTCGCCCCTTTAACAGTGACCTCCACAGCGGCGGCCCCTTTATTATTGATCTCCACAGTACCCCGTCTCCTTAACAGTGATTTCCACAATAACTCACCCCCTTAACAGTGACCTCCACAGCAGCTGCCCCTATGATAGTGACTTCCACTGTCCCCCGTTCCCTTAACAGTAACCTCCACAGCGCCCGCCCCTTTAACAGTAAACCCCACAGGGGCTGGCCCTTTATTTATGACTTCCACAGTACTCCGTCTCGTTAACAGTGATTTCCACAATCATTAGCCCCCTTAATAGTGTCCTCCACAACACCCCGCCCCCTTACAGCCACCTCTACAGCATCTCACCCCTTAACACTGACCTCCATAGTGGACCGTCCTCTTAACTGTGACCTACACAGCGGCCCACTCCATTAACAGTGACCTCCACATCGGCCACCCCTTTATTAGTGACCTCCACAGTACCCCATCTCCTTAACCACCTACTGATCACCTAACGCAGGGATGCGTCCTGCGGGCGGCCGGGATGTTCCTCTTAGATGCATCGGAGCGTCATCTCGCGAGACGCGAGATGACGCGCTGATGCCACCCGTGCATGCGCAGTGCGCATCGGTAAAAGTCGCAGAAGTAGTTGGTCATCAGCCTGCCAGCCAATGATCACGCTGGCAGGCTGATGACTTTTAAAAAATCTAATGAAAAGCCATATAACACATTATATTTAAAATTATAATGTGTTAACTGGCTTTGGTGCTCTCTGCTGGGTTCTTTTCGTCGGTTGGTCCCAGCAGAGAGAACATGTGACAGTGAGTACACCAAGCACTACACTTTAGCTTTAGATCACCCCCATTATCCCAATTAACCCTTTGATCACCCCTGTCAATCACTAGTAAAGGGAAAAAAGTGATCAGTGTAAACTGTCACTGTTTTTCACTAGTATTGACTGTCAGGTTTAGTTTAGTTTTTAGGCCCTTTAGGTAGTCAGTTAGCGCCCACCGCACCGAATTCGCTGATTAGCGTAGCGCTAATCAGCATTGGTACTTTATAGTATCTGTAAGTGATCAGAACTGATCACAGTCAGATCTATAATAGTATTAGTGTCAACTTAGTCACCCTCCACTCATAACGCAGTGTTTGCCCGATCAGGCCTGATCGGTCGCCCACACCTGCGTTCACCCACACCCGCCCCGCCGCAGTGACATTTTTTTTATCACTGCACAATAAATACACAAGCTCTGCGGCGATAAAAAAATATCAGTTTTGATATTTTTTATCAATCGCAATGGCTTCCTGTACTTCGCTAGCCTTCCATTTGTAAGACAGGCTTGCTTTTTTTCTTGGGTAGTCTGAGGGAATACCCCCTAAATTTACTTGTCCAAATGGCAAGTAAGGGGTATTCTTCTGAAGAGGCCTACAGGCTTCTGACCCAGTCGGATGAGGAATGGGAACCCTCATCTGACGAATCCAGCGGGTCAGAATACGAACCTGTAGAAAGCAGTGGCAGTCTGACCCAAAGTTCGGACGATGAGGTTGAGGTCCCTGATACCACCAGGCGTACCCGGCCCCGTGTTGCTAGACCACAGGTTGCGCAGGATCCACTTCAAGGGCAGCAGAGTAAGGCTGGCGTCAGATTACGTGGTGAGGCATATACGAGCAGCACAGCCCATCCTGGACCTAGTACCAGCACTGCCGTAGAACATGGTGAAGTGGCGAGCTCCAGAAGGGCAGTTGAAGCTGGTACGGTGGCACGTGCAGTAGTTCCCCCGTCGCAGCCACCGCACAGACAGGCCCGTAGAGCCCCTAGAGTCCCTGAGGTGCTGGCAAACCCTGATTGGCAGCCCCCATCTTCAGCCGTACCAGTAGTTCCCCTTTTCACCGTCCAGTCAGGAGTTCGGGTTGAGACAGCTCAGATCGGATTGGCACTGGGGTTTTTTGAGCTGTTCTCCACTACGGAGCTCTTTGACCTAGTCGTGGCAGAAACAAACCGGTATGCCACTCAATTTATAACCGACAAACCGGGAAGCTTTTATGCCCAATCTTTCCGGTGGAAACCCGTCCAAGTTTCCAAAATTAAAACTTTTCAAGGCCTTCTCCTCAACATGGGCCTGACAAAAAAGCATGAATTGTGGTCATATTGGTCCACGAATCCAATTCATCACATGCCCATGTACTCTGCTGCCATGTCCATGATTTGAGACCATCCTACGTTTCCTGCACTTTGACAACAGCACCTCTCATCCCAGAGGCCACCCAGCTTTTGACCGGCTCCACAAAATTCGGCCCCTCATAGACCACTTTAACACCAAATTTGCAGATTTGTATACCCCTGAGCAAAACATCTGCATAGATGAGTCCCTAATACATTTTACCGGGCGCCTTGGCTTCAAACAATACATCCCAAGCAAGCGCGCCCGGTATGGGGTCAAATTGTATAAGCTCTGTGAAAGGGCCACAGGCTATAGGTACAAATTTCATGTCTATAAGGGTAAAGATCAGACCCTGGAGCCGGTTGGTTGCCCTGACTACCTGGGGAGCAGTGGGAAGACAGTCTGGGACTTGGTGTCACCCTTATTTGGCAGAGGGTACCACCTTTATGCGGACAATTTCTACACAAGTGTGCCCCTCTTCAGGCATTTGTTCCTAGAACAGATTGGCTGCTGTGGCACCGTGCAGGACTAGTCGCGGGCTTCCCCAAACGGCTCGTTGCCACCCATCTTGCAAGGGGGAGAGGGCTGCCTTGTGTAATGAAGAACTGCTCACGGTGAAATGGAGAGACAAGCGTGACGTTTACATGCTCTCCTTCATTCACGCAGACACGACAATACAAATTGAACGGGCAACCAGTGTCATTGAAAAGCCCCTCTCTGTCCACGACTATAATTTGCTCATGGGAGGGGTGGACTTCAATGACCAGATGTTGACTCCTTATTTACTCTCCCGCAGGACCAGACGCTGGTATAAGAAGGTGTCTGTATACCTAATTCAATTGGCTATGTATAATAGTTTTGTTCTCTACAGTAAGGCTGGGAGAACAGGATCCTTCCTCAAATTATAGGAAGAGATCATCGAGAACCTCCTGTATCCAGGAGGTTCCATGGCCCCAACCACCAGTGTAGTGAGCCGTCTACATGAGCGACATTTCCCCAGTGTCGTTGCTGGTACCTCAAACCAACGGCCACCCCGAAAAAGATGTTGTGTCTGTAGCAGGAGTGGAATAAGGCGTGACACCCGCTATTTCTGTCCTGACTGCCCTGACCACCCTGCCCTATGCTTAGGGGAGTGTTTCCGGAAGTACCACACTCAGGTACACTTAGGGACGTAGGGACCGCAGGACACAGGTAGATTTTACACAAGGGTCTCCTACTAGGTTTTGAGAGACCCTAACACACAGGGGTGCTAGTGTGCTATTGCAGCTATGTGAAACGGTAGAAACGTCTCATTTCACTTGGGATAAAGTGCATAATGTACTTCGCACCATCTCTGTGCGATTTACACTTTACACATTGTCCCATGGGAAAGGAGAGGTTTCTGCAAGGAAAATAAAGAGTGAAAAAAAAATTTAAACAGGTAGCAAGAAAAAGAAATCTTAAGTTAGTTTAGGTTTTAAAAGTTTTATGATGTTCAGGTTTATAAAGTTCTTAACGTTCAAATTTATGAGCCTGCTGCTTGTTTTTTCTTCTTTTTTTTTTTACTAACCACCCTTTATTTTCCAGCTGGACCAACCAACGAAAACACTACATCACTGATGTGGATTCTGAGAGAAGCATTGCACTGCTGTCAGAAAACACGTGAACAATAAGAATGACAGCAGCCTTAGGTATCGTTGCTTGGGTACATTTATTGATGTTGATTCACATGCAGCAGTATAAAATGACGTTTCGGCAAACAATTGCCTTCATCAGATACTATGCCGCAGGGAGAAGGAGAAAACAAGTTAGGCAGACGTGTGAAGAGATATGCATGCTACTCCAGACAAGCATGCTATGAGCATGCATATCTCTTCACACGTCTGCCTAACTTGTTTTCTCCTTCTCCCTGCGGCATAGTATCTGATGAAGGCAATTGTTTGCCGAAGGCCATTTTATACTGCTGCATGTGAATCAACATCAATAAATGTACCCAAGCAACGATACCTAAGGCTGCTGTCATTCTTATTGTATATATTGGGGTGGAACCCTACAGACAGCCCTGATACAGTGTGCGCTGAATACAGATCTATTAGAAAACACGTGAAGTCGGTGTATGCGGCGCTGCAGGACGAGATTTCTTCTTCGCAGTACAGGTACGTTTGCCCAGGCATATGAGCTGAGGAGAGGTGTTGGAGTTCATAAGCTTTGGCAAACACTTTATATAAAAAATCTGGCAAAGATGTCTTCCTCCACAACGATCGCTTGATCGATGTGAATGGAGAAATCACGCTTGCCAGGACATAGGAGCTGAAGTGGGTATAGATGTTTGGGCAGAGCTCCTATGTCCTGGCAATCGCCAGGCCTCTCTTTTTTACTTGCATATTTTTAGTAGCGACTTTTTCATCCACATTGATCAATGCGAATGAAGAAATCTGTGCCGTTCATTTTTCTTTCAGCCCAGAGGCTGAACGGAAAAAATCTCGTATGCTCAATATAAGGAGAATAGCAGTAACTCCTAATGCTGGCCATACATGTAATGATTACGGAGACCCTCAAATGCCAGGGCAGGACAAACACCTCACATGTGACCCCATTTTGGAAAAAAAGACACCCCAAGGTATTCGCTGAGGGGCATATTGAGTCCATGAAAGATTGAACTTTTTGTCACAAGTTAGCAGAAAAAGAGAGACTTTGTGATAAAAAAAGTGAATTTCGCCATGCCCCCAAGGTATTCCGTGAGGGGCATGGCGAGTTCATAGAAGATTTTTTTTTTTTGGCAGAAGTTAGCGGAAATTTATTTTTTTTTTTTTTTTTTCTTACAAAGTCTCATATTCCACTAACTTGTGACAAAAATTAAATTTTACATGAACTCACCATACCCCTCATGGAATACCTTGGGGTGTCTTCTTTCTAAAATGGGGTCATTTGTGGGGTATTTATACTGCCCTGGCATTTTAGAGGTCTCTAAAGCGTGAGAAGAAGTCTGGAATCCAAATGCGTAAAAATGCCCTGTGAAATCCTAAAGCTACTCATTGAAATTTTTGCCCCTTTGCGGATCTTGGCAGCAAAAAAGTGTCACTCATGTGGTATTGCCGTACTCAGGAGAGGTAGGGCAATGTGTAGTAGGGGTGTATTTTTATATATGTCCATGCTGGATGAGAGAAATATCTCTGTAAATTGACAACTTGTCATTTACAGAGATACCACATGAGTGACACTTTTTTGAAGCCAAGATGTGCAAAGGAGCCCAAATTCCAATGAGTACCTTTAGGATTTCACAGGGCATTTTAACGCTTTGGATTCAAAACTACTTCACGCTTTAGGGGCCCCTAAATGCCAGGGCAGTATAAATACCCCACAAGTGACCCCATTTTAGAAAGAAGACACCCCATGGTATTCCATCAGGGGTATGGTGATTTCATGTAAAATTTTATTTTTGTCACAAGTTAGTGGAATATTAGACTTTGTAAGAAAAAAGAAAAATTAAATTTCCGCTAACTTGTGACAAAAATAAAAACGCATATAAGATCCGCACATTGCCAGAACTATATAGAAAATGCTTTTTCTTGTCCGCAATTGCGGACAAAAATAGGACATGTTCTATATTTTTGCGAACGGAAGTGCAGACTCGGAAGGGCGGATCCGTAATTCCGGATCCGAGCGGGACAAAGTCTGTCCCCATAGAAATGAATGGGTCCGCAATTCCGCTCCGCAAACAGAATTGCGGACGTGTGAATGGGGCATAAGGGTCCCTTATCACCGCCAGTTAGTTAGCTACTTGTTAGGTAGCTAGCGCCCACCGCACCGCAGTCACTGATTTTGGCAGAGATTTTTTCATCCACATTGATTGATGCGAATGAATAAATCTGTGCCGTTCATTTTTTTTTTTTTTTTCAGCCCAGCGGCTGAACGGAAAAAAAAAATCTCATTACCCGTATGCTCAATATAAGGAGAATAGCAGAAACTCCTCATGCTGGCCATACGTGTAATGATTGCGGAGACCCCTAAAATGCCAGGGCAGTACAAACACCTCACATGTGACCCCATTTTAGAAAGAAGACACCCCATGGTATTCCATCAGGGGTATGGTGATTTCATGTAAAATTTTATTTTTTGTCACAAGTTAGTGGAATATTAGACTTTGTAAGAAAAAAAGAAAAAATTAAATTTCCGCTAACTTGTGACAAAAAATAAAAACTTCCATGAACTCATTATGCCCATCAGTGAATACCTTAGGGTGTCTACTTTCTGAAATTGGGTCATTTGTGGGGTATTTCTACTGTCTGGGCATTGTAGTACCTCAGGAAACATGACAGGTGCTCAGAAATTCAAAGTGCGGAAATTCACTTTTTTGCACCATAGTTTGTAAACACTATAACTCTTATGCAAACCAATAAATATACACTTATTGCATTTTTTTTATCAAAGATATGTAGAACAATAAATTTAGAGAAAAAATTATATAGAAATGTAGTTTTATTTGAAAAATTTTACAACAGAAAGTGAAAAATGTCAATTTGTTTTGCAAAAATTTCGGTCATTTTTGATTAATATAAAAAGTAAAAATGCCAGCAGCAATGAAATACCACCAAATGAAAGCTCTATTAGTGAGAAGAAAAGGAGGTAAAATTAATTTGGGTGGTAAGTTGTATCGCCGAGCAATAAACTGTGAAAGTAGTCTAGTGCAGAATTGTAAAAAGTGGTCTGGTCATTAAGGGGTTTAAGCTAGGGGGCTGAGGTGGTTAACAGTGGTTTCCACAACACCCTGCCCCCTTAACAGTGGCCTCTACAGCAATCTGCCCTTTAACACTGACCTCCATAGCGGACCGTCCCTTAACTGTGACCTCCACAGCAGTCTGCTCCTTAAAGGAATTAGAAAAATGAAAATATTTAAATATTACTTTAGTATAAATATATTCCCAAATACATGAATTAGCTATAATGGTTCATTTTGTCTAGGGAGCAATAATTAGAAGAAATAAAATGGGCTAATGCCCTATTAGCACACACAAAACCTGTCCTAATTACACAGAAGGACAAGTTACTTTACAACACTAAGGTAAAGAGCTGCCTCATTGCTATGCAAGTGGGTGGCCACTGACTGGGTATACTCTGAAGGGGCATAACTAAGCAACTACCTGGTCTTCACTAGAGCCTCTGATGGTGAGGAAAGGCTTGGGCCATTAGAGTAGTTGCCAGGGGCTACTCCAGAGCAGTCCCCAAGTCAGTGGCAGCTGACCAGGGGTTAGAGTACTCGGTGCAAGCACCGAGGGGACTTGCGTGGTCAAGAGGTTCCAGGTCTGGACAGGCGGCAAACAGACAAAGTCCATAAACTAAATCCGAGGTTAGAGGCAGGCGGCAAACAGGCAAAGTCCAGGAGTTCAATAAGCAAGGTCCGGTACAGAGCGAAGCAGACAGGAGAAACACCTTTGCACTTGGAGATAGACAAGCTAAAACCTTAAGGTTGCTCAGGCATCTTCCTGTAGTAGGAAGCGCCTTTAAATATCTGCTGCAATCCAGCCATAAGCTGGTGAGAAAGAGGGCTTGCATGTGTTGCCTCATAGGTAAAAAGAGACACACCCACACAAGTTCAAACACCAGTGCAAGAGTCTCCAGCAGGAAGGAAACTCTGGCATAGAACACAGATAGCATAGTTAAGTTACCTGCTGCCCGCATTTGCCAGCATGGCGGTAGGAGGAAAAGAGGGAGCCTGCGGTTAGGGGCAGCGGCGCCGAAACGGACCGCTAGTCTAACACTCATCCTCCTCTGTGCTCTGCTTGTCTGGGATTATGATCCTGAATACAGCTGATATGATTTTCAGCAGAATCTCTGTAGGAATAGAGTTCATGAGGAGACATGAAGTGCAGAGAGGATTGACAGGACAGGTAATGTGTGGCTCTGGTAATGGAGACTGCATACAAGAGCTGCTGCTTATTATCTACACCCCCACTTTCCTCTCTGTTCTTCATGTCTCCTAATTAACTCCATTACTACAGAGATTCATCTGAAGATCATATTAAACTGTATTCAGGATCATAATCCCCGACAAGTAAGAGAGGAAGATGGCACAGCTCTTTACTTTGTCCTCATGTTTAATTAGGACAGGTTTTATGAGGACTAGTAGGATGGTGGCCATTTTATTTTTCTTATTGACTGCTTCCTGACAAAATTAGCCATTATAATTAATGAAAGGTATTTAGTAATATATTTATAATGAAGTAATATTTAAGAATTTTCCTTTTCTTAATTCCTGGAGAACCCCCTTCAACTGTGACCTCCACAGCACTCCGCTTCCTTAACAGTGTCATCCATAGCGCTCTGCCCCTTTAAAGCTGACCTATAGAAGTGAAGAAAAATGGCTGGGTTGTTATGGAAACCTGGTGTAAAACTGTGTGTATGTGGAGACTAAGGGCCTGTGAGATTCTATTGGCTAATAATGGTTATGTGACGTGCATATGGCAGTTGGGAAATGAGGAGAAAGACATGCAAGTCTCTATTGGCTAATGTAGGTTATGTGATGGTGCCATATTTGCCTTTTTGGGGAATATCTCAGTAACGGTACGTGCTAGAGAGCTGAGACTCAGTCGAAAATCTTCCCAGACACCTGATGTACCTGTGTGCCAAATTTCGTGATTGTAAATGTGACGCTGCGGATTCCTTTAGCAGATATACATACATACATAGACAGATACATACACTAAGGCTTTAAATATTAGAATTACCCAAAACCACCATCAAAAAGTCATTTCTACCCACTGTAGGTAAAACACTAACTGCATTCAACAGCCTACATAACAAGTGAAGAAAGATTGGTAAAAATAAGTAAACAATGTGCTTCATGCAATCCACTTTACTGTATATATATATACATATATATATATATATATATATATATATATATATATAATCTATAAACATTTTTGTGGCCACAAGAAATATTACCAAATTACCATGGGCAATGTAATCAATTAATCCTCTTAATAGGAATCTGAGATTTTTTGTTAGTTTATTTTTTAGCTTGCAACAATCTTTAAGTCAATTGCTGACATTAAGTGAATTCATGTCATTAGTATTACCCAAAGAAAAAACACATGGACACAATTTTGGGAAATTTATTTTTGAGGCAGCAGTGACTATTATACAGCTGTGTAGACTAGTAAAATAAAACTCATAAGAAGTGAACTCCAAAAGGTTATTACAATGTTACAACATATACAGAACATGATGGTTGGCAGACAGGCAGAAACAGTGGCAAGATAGGGCATGGCCAGCATGGCCAGTTCCATTCTTCCATTCACAGTGTGCTGTACCAGTTTAGGCCATTGTTCCAGTCTGCCTGACCAGAAATCCATGGGGTGAAAGAACAGGGTATGAGCCAGAGACTCAACAGAGTGTTGGTAGGCCTGGACGTTAAGAAGGAGCTGTTGCTTGATGACTATAATGTGGAAAAACAGCCCCGTCATGTTGTGGAGACTGAACTGGTTTCTTCTACTGCTGCTACTGTATGTCTTCTGCTGCTCGTGGTGGCAGGAGGGGAGTAACTTTGTGGTGGGTAGAGAAGGGCCTCCCTTTCAGATACGCTGGTGGCAGGCGGCTGCTTGCCCTAAGTTGTAGCAAGCTGCATTCACAGTGTGTCCTGGTTATAACTTCATTTGTCCTCCCCTTAAAAAGAGAAAATTCCCCATTTTGCCTTGATAGTGAGGGTCTAAAAGCATGGCTATCCAGTAATCATCAGACTGCTTGGTGTACCTGATAGACCTGTCATTGCATAATCAAGCAAGTATACAGGTCTCCATTCTGGCCAGCATTACTAAGGAGACAGTTCTTTCCACCTCCGCCCCCACTGAGACGATTAGCCAGTGTTACCATAATCCTTATCATCCTCTTGCTTCTCCAACACCAACTCATCTTCCTCCTCCTCAAGTGGCAACATCTCCTCCCCTTGGGAGTTTATCATTCAGGGTCCCCAACATCAAAAGGACAGACAACAAGATGCATAGGCTGTTCTTATAGAATGTGTCGGCAGATAAGAACCATTTGGCCCATCTAGTCTGCCCAATATACTGAATACTATGAATAGCCCCTGGCCCTATCTTATATGAAGGATGGCCTTATGCCTATCCCATGCATGCTTAAACTCCTTCACTGTATTTGCAGCTACCACTTCTGCAGGAAGGCTATTCCATGCGTCCACTACTCTCTCAGTAAAGTAATTCTTCCTGATATTACTTTTAAACCTTTGCCCCTCTAATTTAAAACTATGTCCTCTTGTAGCAGTTTTTCTTCTTTTAAATATTCTCTCCTCTTTTACCGTGATGATTCCCTTTATGTATTTAAAAGTTTCTATCATATCCCTCTGTCTCTTCTTGCTTCCAAGCTATACATGTTAAGGTCCTTTAACCTTTCCTGGTAAGTTTTGTCCTGCAATCCATGTACTAGTTTAGTAGCTCTTCTCTGAACTCTCTCCAAAGTTTCAATATCCTTCTGCAGATATGGTCTCCAGTACTGCACACAATACTCCAAATGAGGTCTCACTAGTGCTCTGTAGAGCGGCACGAGCACCTCTCTCTTTCTACTGTTAATGCCTCTCCCTATACACCCAAGCATTCTGCTGGCATTACCTGCTGCTCTATGACATTGTCTGCCCACCTTTAAGTCGTCTGATATAATGACCCCTAAATCCCTTTCCTCAGATACTGAGGTTAGTACTGTATCTCTGATTTTATATTCTGCTCTTGGGTTTTTACGCCCCAGATACATTATCTTGCACTTATCGACATTAAATTTTAGTTGCCAGATTTTTGACCATTCCTCTAGTTTTCCTAAATCCTTTTCCATTTGGTGTATCCCTCCAGGAACATCAACCCTGTTACAAATCTTTGTGTCATCAGCAAAAAGACACACCTTACCATTGAGGCCTTCTGCAATTTCGCTGATAAAGATATTAAACAATATGGGTCCCAGAACAGATCCCTGAGGTACCCCACTGGTAACAATACCATGGTCTGAATATACTCCATTGACTACAACCCTCTGTTTTCTGTCCTTCAGCCACTGCCTAATCCATTCAACAATATGTGAGCTCAAGCTCAAAGACTGCAGTTTATTGATAAGCCTTCTATGTGGGACAGTTTCAAAAGCCTTACTAAAGTCCAGATAAGCGATGTCTACTGCACCTCCGCCATCTATTATTTTAGTCACCCAATCAAAAAAGTCAATAAGATTAGTTTGACATGATCTCCTGAAGTAAAACCATGCTGTTTTTTATCAATCAACCCATGGGTTTTTAGATGTTCCACAATCCTCTCCTTGAGTATGGTTTCCATTAATTTCCCCACTATTGATGTCAGGCTTACTGGCCTATAGTTGCCTGATTCCTCTCTACTACCTTTCTTGTGAATTGGCACAACGTTTGCTAATTTCCAATCTTCTGGGACGACACCTGTTACCAGTGATTGGCTAAATAAATCTGTTAATGGATTTGCTAGTACACCTCTAAGCTCTTTTAATAGCTTTGGGTGTATCCCATCAGGCCCCTGTGATTTATTTGTATTAATTTTGGACAGCTGACTTAGAACCTCTTCCTCTGTAAAGACACATGCATCAAAGGATTCATTAGTCTTCCTCCCTAACTGAGGTCCTTTTCCTTCATTTTCCTTTGTAAAAACTGAACAGAAGTATTCATTGAGGCAGTCAGCTAGTTCTTTATCCTCTTCCATATACCTTCCTTCTTTTGTTTTTAATTTGGTAATTCCTTTTTTTAATTTCCTTTTTTCATTTATGTATCTGAAGAATGTCTAATCACCTTTTTCACTGACTGAGCTAATTTCTCTTCTGCCTGAGCTTTAGATGCTCTTATAACTTGCTTGGCCTCTCTCTGCCTCATCTTATAGATTTCCCGGTCATCCTCGTTTTGGGTGTTTTTATACTTGCTAAATGCCATCTTTTGTTTTTAATGATTTTGGCCACTTCTGCTGAGTACCACAGTGGTCTCTTCCTTTTTTGCCTTTACTGACAAGCCTAATGCACTTTTCTGTTGCCTTCAGTAGTGCCAATTTTAAGTAGTCCCATTTCTCTTGGACTCCATTGAAATTGTTCCAGTCTGATAGGGACTCGTATACCACTGATCTCATTTTAGAAAAGTCTGTTTTCCGAAAATCTAAAACTTTTGTTTTTGTGTGGAGTGACTCAGTCACTGTACTTATAGTAAACCTCACTGACTGGTGATCACTGGATCCTAAGCTTTCCCCTACTGTGATATCAGATACCAAATTGCCATTTGTGAACACCAAATCTAAAATGGCCTCCTTCCGGGTTGTAGAGATAATCCCAGTAGGGAGTTTTGAATGTCTGTACTCCTGGCAGAACTAGCTATTTTGGTTTTCCAGTTTATATCAGGAAGATTAAAGTCTCCCATAATGACAACTTCCCCTTTCAATGTCATTTTAGCCATTTCCTCAACTAGTAGATCATCCAATTCTTTGACTTCTCCCTCCTCCTTTGTTGCCACCTATTGCATGACAGTCAGTGACTTTTCAAAAATACATATGAGGGGGATGAGGGACAACTGCAGCATGAATGGCATGATCTGCCACTGCCCAACCTGTAAACAACACACACTCCCTGCTGAGGGGTTTGGTGTGTGACAAAATTGTTCAAGGCTTTCCATGGCTCTTACAGATGCTCTAGCA
Organism: Bufotes viridis; assembly: GCA_033119425.1. Classification (NCBI taxonomy): domain Eukaryota; kingdom Metazoa; phylum Chordata; class Amphibia; order Anura; family Bufonidae; genus Bufotes; species Bufotes viridis. Next base: position 20,052 of record JAKVIS010001119.1, read on the forward strand.
TGTGCAATGTTGAATTCCAATGAGTTGGAACATCACGGATTAAACAGTGTGGCTGAAGACCGTTTTGATTCTGTGTGTCCAGGAGAGCGTTTCTCACCAGGTAAGAATGACTGAAAAGAGGGACAGTCTTCTAGACATTGACAGCCTTTGCGCAAGCCAGAACATTTTTTAAAGGGAGCCATGAGCGTGTTTGAATGGCCACGGCTTATTTTAATCCTGCAGATCTTGCACACAGCTGTGGTTTTGTGTACCCACTTTGTGGAGAAAGAGCTCCATACGGGAGTTGCTCGCACAGAGCTACAGGCAGCCAAGCTAGACTTAGCTCTGGCATTTTGTGGGCCTAATCAACCTAGAGTGTCAGCGGCATTACCAGATCCTGAAGCAGAAGTGGCCCTGGTATGTCGCTTTTGCTCTTTATTACTGTTGCTGCCACCGACGACCCTCCCTGATGTTGCTTCTTCCTCAGCACCCTGATCTGGCTCCCAGGTCCTGTCGAGCACACAATCATCATCAAAGTCCTCATGCTCCCTGCTTTTAAAAGACTGTGAGATATCATGGTGGGCTCCCCTGCACTGCTTTTTCTCCAACTGCCACTGTCGCTGCCCCCAACGCCAATGCCTTGGATAAAGGTGCCACTATTACCATCACCATCAACACAACTATGCATGTGGTCCCCAGCCTCCTCCTCAGGGCAGTCCAAACAGTGAGGGCTGTAACACATGTCGTCAACAGGGAGACTATCGTGACTATCTGCTGTAGAGTGTGGTGGGGTTTTCTTGCCACTTCTAAGGAAAAGGACTCTAGGAAATAGCAGTGAAGACTGAGAGAGCTCCAGTGAAAGCCCTCTCTGAGACTACAAGGACAGGCAGCAAGAGGAACCTCCACATCATCCTGCTATGACTGATAGGAGGACTGAGCTGTCCAATCCCCAATCTCATCCTCTTGAATGATAATGTTACGCTTTCTGAAGACAGCAGGGATAAATGCGGCCTACTACTACTACTTGTGGCCGGATAGCTGGAGCAGCTACGACCCACATTCTGGGTCTGGGTCTTTCGCTTGGAACCCGTCCGTAGCCCTGACATATTTGGGCCTCTCAGATAATATTGGCCGCTACCCTGTTTATTAGTGTAGTAATCACATTTATGTTGGTTTTAATATAATCAATAAGCCCAATCATAGAAAATAATGCACTAACACAATAGAGGCAAACATTATATATGGACTAAGCCCTCATTCTGATATGATAAAATCTGAGCCAATATTTTTTATCAAAACACATCTGTGCCCGCCTACCAGCACCAAGATGGTTACAGTCAGGCAGTACCTACTCTAAACCTATCTATGCTGTTGGGCATCTACATTCAGGAGAGCAAATCCTGCACATATATATTGTGCCGCTTCTAATTACCTCTATGTGCAGTCAAGCAACCAATGAGAGGAAGAGCATGCACAGCTATATGTACCACCTAATCAAAGTAGCCTGTGGGATAGGCAGGGCAAAAAGTACACCAAAATGCTACTCCAAAGATAAAATAGATGCACATTCACAATTTAAGGTGCCACTCCTTCAAGTGTATACTACAAAGTAAACAAAAATCACAGAAAAAGATAAAAAAATAATAATAAAAGGTTAAAATTAAATTGAGAAGTCTCAAAAAAATAAAGTCCAATTATGTGGTTATTAAATAAACAAAAGACAGAATATTAAGGCCCAGGCCTGACGCTCAATTTCACTTCATAACTAACATTTAAATTGTTGCCCAAGCCTGTTTATTGTTGTACTCCTGATTTCCTAAATGCCGATTTAATTAAATTAATAAACCCCCCAAAAAAAAGTACAACAATTAATTTAAATTTAAACTGTGTGTGTGTGTAGATTAGAATCAGATTTAGCGCTAATATTTTGTTCTCAATCAGTGATGTATATGGTTTTTCAAACTAAAACAATGAAAAAAAATATATGAGATGACCTGACAAAAAAGATTTCTGTGAAAATTGGAAAAAAATGAAAGGTTTCCTTGTAGGTAGGTGCTAAGGTTTACAGAAGCTGTAGTTCTGCTATCAGGCACAGTCAGCCTCAGTTCCTCTCTTCTCACACCCTGGCTTATAGCTTTCCGGCTTGTCTCCATTCTACACACACAGTTCTTCTTCTTCTTTGTAATTTTAATCTTTCCCTTCACTGTCCCTGGCAGTAGAAGACAAGCTTGATTGAATTCTGACTGTCCCTGACTCCCTAAGATTTTTCTTGGCAGATGTTGCTACTGTACACCCAACTAGTGATGAGCGGCATAGGCAATATTAGTTTTTGCGATATTTCACAAAATTTTCGCATAATATTCGCAATAACTTCGGGAATTGTAGAATTCGCGATCTCCAGTCATTATTTTTGCGATTGTGCAAATCGGCACTAATGATGAGCATTTTTTGACGAAATACGTGCAGCCTCACATTTTTTCAGGTCTGAGAAGATATTACTGATTGGTGCACTAAATATTGTTGTGACATCACAGCACTTTGTCTAACAGGGACACTAATCCCTATCACAGCACAGTAATTCCTATCACTGTACCTAACACCCTGCACTGGAACCTATCAGCTACACAATATCGCTATCTAACCTACACTGACTATATCCCACTAACTATCTGTATTATATATATGAACTATCTAATGTAATTAAATAAGAATATAGATGAGTCTGCAAAGCACAGCATTGACACTGCTATCTCACTCAGAACTGCAAAAAACAGCAGAAAATGGATGCTGGGGTTTCTTATATAGTAAAGGAGTAGGCAACTTTCCTATTGGTTGCTAGGGATGTTGCTAAGCTTTGACAAAGATATTGCAGCCTTCTCATTGGCCCACAAGCAAGAAGCAGTAGTACTGATAAAAAAAAACGGAATATTCGCGATTACAAATATATAGCACTATATTCTAGATTTTTGTGAATTCTCGAAGTGCCGATATTCGCAAAAAAATTTGCGATTAGAATATTCGCCATCAACACCCAACCACTCTTATTCACAGCCCAACACAGAATGATATTCTGCTTGTTGTACTAGGGCACCTCCCAGCAACACTGATGCAACACTGATTGGCTCATCCAGGCTGTCTGTCAGCCTGGGAGCCAATCTGGGCAAGCACTCCCCACTTCCTCTCAGGTTTATGAAAGAACCATTCTTCTTCCTCCCTAATGTTTTTTCCCCACCAACATGGGCACTAAAAACATCATGTTTTAGTGGATTCATCAGAAACAAATCTGAAAATGCTGGTGCATAATTGTCTGGCTACTGTTTTCTGTAGTACAGTTTGAGGTGCTGTCCAATTTGTGTGCGGTTGTCTAAAGTATATAGTGAAATTTCGAGGCAGAATTTTAGTTTATACTCTTCAGTCTGAGGTTAAAAGTCTTTTTCAGCTAGTAATTGAAGTGAAGCAGCCATGTAAACATTTATAGTGATGACCGGCAGGGGCAATATTCGAATTTGCAATATTTTGTGAATATTTGGTAGAATATTCATCATGTATTCGCAGAGTTACAGTTATTTTCTTGATCGCAAAAATCGGCAATGTAACATGAACGTGATGCGCGCATAATACAGGCGTGGGTAACTATTGCTACATTTTTCAAGCTGCTAGAAGTTTCCTGAGACTGGAGGAAATGGTTGGCACCAGCAGAACATTACAATAGCTTTATATGCAGATAGAGTGCTCCGATATATTCACAATTGTGCAAATTGGCAATTAATGATGAGCATATTTTTGCACAATGTAAAGGATCACGGGTGTGGACCCGCTGTGCCACTTACCGGTTTGGCTTTGGGCCAAACTTGGGAGCGGAGTCTAAGTGTCCCCCTGGTTATCACCCTTTATTCCGCTCCAGGATGCGGAAGCTGGACGTAGCTGCAGGGGAGACACTAGGTCGCTACTGCAAGTGTGGTCCCGGTTAAGTGGCAGCTGGCCGGGCTGACCAGAAAGCCCCGATGCTAGCACCGGGGAACAGGCAATATAGCAGACAGCCGCAGAATAATGCTGAGCTTAGCTGTATGAAGTACAAAATTGCTCAGGCATTGCAGGAAGGGGGAAGCACCCTTATAAAGGTGGTGCCTGGCTAGGATTGGAGAGAGGGCGGAATCAGGGCGTGCATTAACCCTTAAGGTACCAGGACGCCTGCGGCTCCTACAATATACAACAGAAGCTGTCGTAGCCTGTTTCAGCGCAGGAAAGCGGGTCCGGAGCCTGCAGCGAAGAGGACGCACTGCATGCTGGCGGCTGCCAACTGCCATTGTTACAGTATCCCCCTCTCACGCCCCTTCTTTTTGCCTTGATGCGCTGAAAAATCTTCTGAGAAGATTCGAGCATGTACATTCTCCTCCGGCTGCCAGGAACGTTCCTCAGGACCATAATTCTTCCAGTCTACAAGGAAGTACCTCTTACCACCAACAACCTTGGAATCGAGGATGTTCTGTACCTCAAATTCAGGCTCACCGTCAGTAGGCACGGAAGTAGAGGTGGAGGGAGGTCTGAAAAAGGAGTTGAGGCCCAACGGTTTCAGAAGAGATACATGAAAAGAATTTGGAACCTGGAGAGAAGGAGGCAACCGGAGTTTATAAGAAACACGGTTGATACGCTCAAGGACCTCAAACGGGCCCAGAAACCGTGGAGCAAATTTGTAACAAGTACCTTCATGCGTATGTTCCGAGAGGAAAGCCAGACTTTGTCGCCAGGAGAGAACTGAGGAGGAGGTCTACGTCTGGTATCCGCATTTTTCTTCATACGAGTACCAGCCTGAGAGATGGAATCCTTAGTCTGTCTCCAGATGCTGAGGAAGTCTCTGAACAAATAATTAGCAGCCGGTACCTCGGAAGATGCGGACAGGGGTAAAGGAGCACAAGGGTGTAGTCCATACACTATGTAGAAGGGAGAAGAGCCCGTGGATTCTCCGGAATGGCTGTTGTACGAGAATTCCGCCCAAGGCAGGAGCTGCACCCAATCATCATGCTGAGCAGAGACAAAGTGACGTAGGTAGTTCTCCAAAGTCTGATTAACTCGTTCAACTTGCCCATTAGACTGAGGGTGGTATCCAGAAGAGAAGTCCAACTTCACCTCAAGTAGCCCACAGAGCGCTTTCCAGAATTTGAAGTAAATTGTACCCTCGATCGGACACAATGTGCAGAGGTAGGCCATGAAGGCAGAAGATGTGTTCGAAGAACAGACAGGCTAGTCACTTAGCAGAGGGCAATCCAGGAAGCGGAATAAAATGTGCCATCTTGGAGAATCTGTCTACCACTACCCAGATTACAGAACAGCCAGCAGAGGACGGGAGGTCTGTGATAAAGTCCATAGCAACATGCTGCCAGGGAACTTCCGGAATGGGTAACGGTAGTAGCAACCCTGATGGTTTGGTTCGGGGAACCTTGCTGCGGGCACAGGAGGTACAGGCAGAGACAAATTCCCGGACATCTTTGGGTAGGGTCGGCCACCAGTAGTGACGGGACAGCAACTCAAGGGTCTTACGTACCCCAGGGTGACCAGCATACTTGGAGCAATGTCCCCAGAAGAGAATCTTCCTCCTCTTGGCTTGTGGAACAAAAATTTTCACTGAAACCAGGCAGGACGGATCAATGATATGTTGAAGTTCCTCAATCTTATCGGCTGGGTAAAAGGAACGGGAAAGCGCATCAGCCCTCACATTTTTGTCTGCCGGTCGAAAATGCAGAAGGAAATTGAATCGGGCAAAAAAGAGTGCCCATCGAGCCTGACGTGGATTAAGACGTTGTGAAGACTGCAGATAAGTCAGATTCTTGTGGTCAGTGTATATAACCACTGGATGCAAAGCCCCCTCCAGAACGTATCTCCATTCTTCCAAGGCCATCTTGATAGCATGCAGTTCTCTATCACCGATGGAGTAGTTTCTTTCTACAGAAGAGAAGAGCTTGGAGAAGAAACCACACGAGACAAATTTCCCTTTGGAGGTCTTCTGTAGCAGGACTGCACCTGCACCAATAGAAGAAGCATCCACTTCTAGGAAGAACTGTTTGGAAGTGTCTGGATGATGGAGGACAGGAGAAGCAGCAAAGCAATCTTTGAGTTGTCGGAATGCAGACTCTGCTTCAGGGGTCCATTTCTTTGCATCCGCCCCTTTCTTAGTCAGCGCAGAAATAGGGGCTGTGAGAGAAGAGAAGTTTGGAATGAACTGCCTATAGAAGTTGGCAAATCCCAGAAATCTTTGAATGGCACGGAGACCTTGAGAACGGGGCCAATTCTGGATGGCAGAGATCTTGTCGGGGTCCATTTGCAGACCAGTGCAGGAAACAATGTACCGCAGAAATGGTAAGGAAGACTGCTCAAAGACACACTTTTCGAGCTTGGCAAACAGACCATTCTCCCTTAGGGCGCTGCAGAACCAGGCGCACCTGTCTCCGGTGAGTGGACAAGTCGGTAGAATAAATGAGAATATCGTCGAGATACACTACTACACACTTGTATAACAGGTCCCGGAAGATGTCATTTACAAATTCTTGGAAGACTGCAGGAGCGTTGCAAAGGCTGAACGGCATAACTAAGTACTCATAGTGGCCATTACGGGTATTGAATGCCGTCTTCCACTCGTCACCTTCACGGATTCGGATCAGGTTATATGCACCACGTAGATCCAATTTAGAAAATATCTGTGCGCCTCGGATACGGTCAAACAATTCAGACATCAGGGGCAGAGGATACTTGTTCTTGACTGTGATCTTGTTCAGTCTACGATAATCTATGCATGGACGGAGTGACCCGTCTTTCTTGGACACGAAGAAGAAACCGGCTCCAGCCGGCGAGGTAGACTTCCGGATAAACCCCCTCTCCAGGTTCTCCTTAATATACTCAGCCATAGCCTGTGTCTCAGGAAGGGATAAAGAATAAACCCTTCCACGAGGAGGAGAAGTCCCAGGTAGAAGATCGAACGGGCAGTCATAAGTCCGATGAGGTGGTAAAGTCTCTGCCTTCTTCTTACAGAAAACATCTCCAAAGGATGCAAATTGTGGAGGCAGACCAGGCAGGTTCACAGGAACCAGACGAGGAGACATTGGGTGGACCATCGACAGGCAGGAGGTTTGGCACTGAGGACCCCAGCGGAGAATATCCCCCTTTCGCCAGTCTAAGACGGGAGAATGTTGATGTAGCCAGGGCAATCCCAGAATCACTGGGTCCGTGGAATCTGGCAGGACATAGAAGGATATTTCTTCAGAATGTAGCACCCCGACTTGGAGTTTCACAGAAGCAGTGATGAACTGAATAGGTTTGGGTAAGGTTTGTCCATTAACAATCGTTGCCACCAGAGGCTTCGCCAGACGGGTAGTGGAAAGCTGGCACTGGGTCACCAGGGCTTGATTAACAGAATTCCTGGCAGCGCCAGAATCCAGGAAGGCAGGTACCGATAAACTGGTTTTCCCAGCAGACACTATTACAGGGATAAGAAGTTTGGGAGAATTTTCTTTTTCACCTAGGGTCACTTCTCCCAATGAGCCTAGGCGCTGAAGTTTTCCGCCTTCTGGGGGCAGGTACGAACAACATGTTCCTTTCCACCGCAGTAGAGGCACAAGTTCTCTGCTCGCCGTCGCTGGCGCTCCTGATCAGAGAGCTTCAGGCGATCCACCTGCATAGGCTCTTCAGACGGAATCGCAGCAGGAGTCTGAACAGTCCTCTGGAAGACAGGTGCGAGTTTAGACGTCTGCCTCATCCTGCGGCTTGAGAAAACGTTCATGAAACCGCACGTCTATGCGTGTGCCAACGTGAACAAAGCATCCAGAGAGCCAGGGAGGTCCATTCCCGCTAGTTCGTCTTTAATGCGGTCACACAGACCCTCCCAGAATACGGCTCGTTGAGCTTCATCATTCCAGGACAGTTCTGCGGCCAGTGTACGGAACTGGATTGCGAATTGGCCCACTGTCCTAGCGCCTTGACGCAGACGAAGAAGAGCAGAAGCTGCAGACGAGGCACTGCCAGGTTCCTCAAATACTGTACGGAAAACAGTTAAGAAGGTCTGTAGGCTTGCAGTCTCGGGTCCGCTTCGGCTCCCATATAGGATTAGCCCAAGCGAGAGCTTCTCCAGAGAGCAGAGATACAATGAAAACCACCTTTGCTCGGTCAGACTGGAACTTGTCTCCATGTAGCTCAAAGTGGATCAAGCATTGATTCAGGAACCCTCTGCAGGCCTTTGACTCACCGCTGAAACGTGGAGGCAAGGGAAGTTGGACAGCAGACGTGCCCTGGTATGCAGACGATGCAACGGAATTAGCAGGAGTTGCTGGGACCTGTAGTGCCGCAGGAGCAGTAGTGGGTAGAGCGTCCAGACGTGCAGAAAATGTGTTCAGATACTGCAGCAGGACTTCTTGGCGCTCACTCTGGCGTTGCAGCTCTCGGTATAAATCTTGTACCACAGGCTTGGGCTTGCCAGCGGGGTCCATTGCCTGAGCAAACTGTAACGGATTAATGGGTGTGGATCCGCTGTGCCACTTACCGGTTTGGCTTTGGGCCAAACTTGGGAGCGAGTCTAAGTGTTCCCCTGGTTTTCACCCTTTATCCCGCTCCAGGATGCGGAAGCTGGACTTAGCTGCAGGGGAGACACCAGGTCGCTACCGCAAGAGTGGTCCTGGTTAAGTGGCAGCTGGCCGGGCTGGTTAGAAAGCCCCGATGCTAGCACCGGGAACAGGCAATGTAGCAGACAGCCGCAGGATAATGCTGAGCACCGCAGAGCTAGTGCTGTGAGAACAGCAGAGCTGAGTTAGTCCAGGTGGAGCTGGTGTAACGATCTGCACAGCAGACAGAGGCGTGGTCGACAGTCCGGGTCTTTAACTTGAGAGCAGTGAGGTACAAGAGGATCAAGCAGAGACGAGGTCAGGATACAGGCAGAGGTCATAAATAGGATATCGAATGCAGGAACAACAGGAGCCTTAGCTGTAGGAAGTACAAAATTGCTCAGGCATTGCAGGAAGGGGGAAGCACCCTTATAAAGGTGGTGCCTGGCCAGGATTGGAGAGAGGGCGGAATCAGGCGCGTGCATTAACCCTTAAGGTACCAGGACGCCTGCGGCTCCTACAAGATACAACAGAAGCTGTCGTATCCTGCGACAGCGCAGGAAAGCGGTCCAGAGCCTGCAGCAAAGAGGAGGAGCCCGCTGCAGCTCGACTGAGGTACGTGAGTCGGACGCACTGCACGCTGGCGGCTGCCAACTGCCATTGTTACACACAATATGGGCAACTTCACATTTTAGCAGGTCTGACTACATATTAGTGATTGATAGACTAAGTATTGTTGTGAACTTGTGACATCACAGATACACTAACTATCTAACTATCTAACGCAATGTGACATAGGAAAGCAGAGAGCATAGCAATGACCCTGCTGTCTCTCCCAGAACTGAAATAAAATGTAGAAAATGGCTGCTGGGGAGGTTCCTATATACTAAAGGGGTAGAGAACTTTTCTATTGGTTGCTAGGGATGTTGCTAAGCTTAGACAAAGACATTGCAGCCTTCTCATTGGCCCACAAGCAAAAAGGGAGGTTACTGATGAAAAAATGTAGAATATTCGAAAATACGAATATATATCACTATATTCTAAATATTTGCGAATTCTCCAAGTTGCAATATTCACGACTAATATTCGAGATTTGAATATTCACATCCAACACCACTGGAAGGTGAGGTAGCTGCTAATACAGATCTTCCCATGTGCAGGATGATGTTGCTTCTAAGGGAAAGATTGTTTTGCATGAGGTACAGATGCAGTGAATTGAATAACCAAGAAGAGAAGTTCTTGTTGGTAATTCGACCAATAGAGGCATTGATTTAAGACAGAATGGAGATGTGCTGTTAGGGTGAGGTGTCTTCTTGGTGCTACAGTCAATAGGGATGAGAAGTGTATTGCAAATATAGTCAAAGCAGCAAGTAAGGATAGTGAAGTTGATCTGGTGGCTCTGGCACCAATGAACTATTCCAAAAATGATTTGTTTTCTGTACAAAGGGAATACCGTATTTTCAGCCAAGAGCTTGGAAACATATTAGGTTTAGTGACTTTTTCTGAGATTTTGCTGGTCTGTAATCAGAAACGTAAGGCATTTTGGGTGTCATTTATTAAGACTAGTGTTTTAGATGCCAGTTCTAAAGGCAATCTGTCATCAACTTTATGCAGCCCATACTAACGGCAGTATAAAGTAGAGACAGGTGAGCTGATTTCAGCGGTCTGTCATTTGTAAGTTAAAAGTAAGTGGTTGCCGAGAGCTAACATCACAATTAGTGATGAGCGAGCACCAAAGTGTTTGGGTGTTCGGTCCGAACACACCGCGATATTCGTGCGCTCGGCTGAGTACCCGAGTATAATGGAAATCAGGGAGACAACCAGGCACCCCTGCTCGGATGAGGGTGCCTGGTTCATAGGGAATGGTCAGAAAGTGACAGAAACACCACCAAAATGGATAGGAATAGCATGAGGACCATGTCTGGATGCATCTTGGATTCCAAAGGTGCAGCTGGGAAGCTGTATGCCACTTTTACAAACTGCCATTAATACGCCCAAATACGCCCAAAACCCTGCCCCTTTAAAAAAAAACATTTTTAGAGGAAAAATTGTTAGGAAACATTCTTTCCTGTATATTAAATTGTATATACAGTGCAAGTGCTGCCAAAAATTGCAAGGAAGAAGCCCCATTCACATGATGCTACAATTGTTCAAGTGCACTGCTACACTCATAAAGTCTATGCACTAAGTAAAAGGGCTGGCAAAAATTACAAGGAACTGGCACAGCAATACACCCTTTATTACACATAAAAGATTGCATCATACACACCCTTGAAAAATTATGATTGATGGCCTGCTGGTGACCCTCAAAAACATTAGGAGCAAGGGCCTGCTGATCTGACCACCTAAGAAGTTAAGTGACCTGGTCAGCACAGGCTACCAAGAAGGAATGACCAATTTAAAATAAAAAATATATTTTTGGGTATGGATAATGTCACATAGCAGACTTAGCCCCGGGAAATGGCGGTCAGCACAGGCAAGGTAAACAGAACAAATTAAAAACATTTTTTTTTTCTTTGGTTCCAGATAATGTCACATAGCAGAGTTGGTGCAGGGAATGGTGGCCAGCACCGGCTATAAAAAAATAAAAAACAATTTCTACTTGAAATTTTCATTTTGGTTCCAGATAACATCACATAGCAGAGTTAGCGCAGGGAATGGCGGTCAGCATTTATTGCCTCTTTACATGATGGAAACTTATTACTGGAACTATACCACAATTACAAGCTGCTATCTGATTATCTTGGAATTTTATTGTCTACCCCAAAGAAAGATATAGGGAAAGTTGCACATACAATGAAAAAAAGGAATACAATATATTTTATAAAAGCTTTAGTTTTCAAACCAGGAATATCAACATTTGACTGTATTACCAGTAATGTTCTCCACAATAGACAGAAACATGGTTAATCGTAAAATGATCAAATCCAGGATAATAGAGAATTCCTGAATGATCATTCCCCTGGAAGTAGACATGCATTCAAGTGTCTGCTGATAATTGTAATTCCTTAAGGCCTGAAATGCGTAAAGGGTCTAATATCTCCTGAAAAGGCATCTTCAAAGGAGAGATGAGAAAATGGAGTCAAGCCTGACATATTTAAAAAAAAAATTTGAATTATTTACCCCTGTTCCACAACATAAAAACAGAATCCTGTAAAAAAACCACATGCGTTAAAGATTGCGCAAATTACGTTTCTTTCCAAGTCTGAAACATAGAAAAGAATATACCATGTGAGCTGACCCCCAAAAATTGTAGGTGAGGGTCTGCAGGTGAGCTGACCCTCCTGAAGAGGGAAATGAGGATATCTTATGCACTGATCCCCAAACTCTTTAGCATCCACAGTCAGAAGAAGATGACGGGGGAATGGCAATTAGTGTTTCACTTGGTGGATGATGCGGATGAGACACAGTTGTCAATGAGTGAGGGTCTTGTTAGGTCAACACAAGTTAGGAGGATGACCAGAGTGAGGAAGTGGAGATGGTGGAAGGTGACATCACTGACCCAACCTGGAAAGGTGGCAAGAAAAGCGAGGACAGCAGGACAGAGGGGAGGGATACATAGCAATGAAACAGGCTGGAAGAATCTGTGGGGTAGCAAAAGTTCCCTTTGTGGAAATCTCCTTGCCAACGGGTAGGTGTTCTGCAGTCTGGTGCTTTTTTGAGGAAAGTGCGGACGATAAAATAATTTTAATTTGCTATTGCTAACTGTAACTGTGCTATACCAAAATAAGAACTCATAAATAAACAACTAACCATAACATATCTTACATCCTATTCATTATCTCTAACTCAAACCATAATAACAAAAACTCAAACCAGTGAACATAACGGGGAAGACTGTACACTGGAGGCAAAATGAGTAGGGGTTGTGAACACTAGCAACCCACTTCTGTGCCCAACAACCACAGCGTATAGATGTCCTTACCCCAGGCCTTTGATCGTAAGCGCAAATAGCAAGCCACCCACCCAAGGCTATAGCACTAAATGCGCACCTTTCAAAATTTATGGCCATGGAAATGTTGCTTTCCTCAGCCTCATGGCGGCGGACATCCTTCGTTAATCAGTCCCCAGCCTCCACTATTTTTCTCGCTGTGCCGTCCCCGCATTACAACACCAATTGTGTCCCGTAACATCACCCGTGCCCTGACCAAACACAGTTATTGGGAAGGTCCACTTAACGACAGACACATGGTCAATTGCTTTTGGCCAGGGACACTACATTTCCAAGACGGCACACTAAGTTAACCTTGTGGAGGCCGGTAGGGAGTTGTATCCTGGGATAGCACAGGTGCAACCGACACTAAGGATTGCGGGCACTACTTTGATCAGGATTTCCGCCACCACCTACTTTAGTGGCTGAACCCCCTCCCCTTTTCCACCTCTGCTTACACTTCAAACTCTGAATTATCTTCCTGCAGCAGCAGTCAACCTTCAGTCAATAGCTGGAAGCAGTGTAGCACGGCAGTGGGAAAGCGGCAACAAGCCATGCTGAAACTCATTTGCTTCTGTGACAAACAGCACACTGCCGAAGAGCTGTGGCATGGTATAAGGGACCAGACTGAGCTGTGGCATGTCAGGGAATGCAATTCCAGGATTAGGTTCCGGACGGGGGCCAAGCTAGTGGGATACCCCTTGCTTAGGGACATATCAGAAAACCCTTCTTCTCTTCAATCCCTACTATTACCTAGTCCATCGCCTCCTCACTTTACCACCTGGAACCTTTAAAAATCAAGCAACACCATTTTCTTGACCTTCTAACAATTGTACGTTAGGACACTTGGTTACAGTGCCGACGAGCACCCTTGCTAAATATCTATGTGCTTTGTACTGTGGGTGCCATTAAGAACTTTATTGGTTGTTGACTTGAACTTACTGTGATAAAACAGCAGTGTCCGTGAGCGCTGTCTCATTTGCTTTGGTACTTCCTGGTACCATCAGGTCCCCCAGGATTCAATAACCTTGGAAGCTCTGAGGAATTGTCTGATTTCTGTGACCAACTTCAAGGTTGGGCATGAATGTCTCTGCTCTTGAACATGACCAGAGACTCAGATTATTATATGTTGTATTTGTTTTAAGAATTGAGGGACATTATTTTATTTGCAATAGACTAAAGGTTAAGTTTTAAATTGTGTCAATTCCAGATCACTAATGATATACAGTGTTCCCTACTAATTATTCCTTCTCACCACTCAACCTATAACCAGGCATAGTTGTGTCTGATAATGTCCGTAACTTGGTGGCGGCTTTTGAGGTCGGCAAGCTCACACACAGGGCAATCATCACATATATGTCCTATGCACAAAAAACATCTCAAACTTATACATTAATATAGCTAAAAACATAACGAGAGTGGAGGTAAACCAATGGCATGGCCTGTTAATTAACGCATAAATAACCAAAGAACCATAACATATTTTGCAACCATAAACCATAACAACACTAATGATACCAACAATAATATAACCACAAACCATAATAATAACAGAACAGAATGTTATTGCTGAAAAATTGATAGCTGACAATGCTGGCCGCAGAGTACATAGTTCCTTGGGCAACACAGGAGGGGAGATGAGGGGAACACACAGCAGTTCTAACAAAAGCAGGACAACACTCTCCAAAGCCTGGAACAGTTTCATGACACCTCGCCAGCACCCTCACCCTGATGCACGGCCTAGTGTCACAAAGCGGGAAAAATTGTTGAAGATGGTGAAGAAGTACATAGCAGACCATGTTAACGTCCTCAATGATCCTCTGTGCCTTACAACTACTGGGTGTCCAAACAGGACACGTGGCACTAACTGGCACTCTACAGCTATATCTAAATGATAAGGAACATGGAAGATATACTACATTGGACTGTAGTATTCAGGGTAAATGACCATTTGGGCACTTTGTGATAAATAAGTGGGTTTTGGGTTGCAGTTTCTGCACTCAGTCTCTAAAAGGTTCACCATCGACATCACTGTTTTAGAGGGTTAGCGCACCTGCAGACCCTCAGCTACCTTCTTTACTCAGTTTCATTACGCCCAGGGCCATGGCCTCTGCGTGCACCATCAGCATCATGGCCACTTGCATGTCCCTTACTGGCTGCATTCTTAATATTAAAGGATTTGTAAGTGTATGCGCCAATAAATTAAAATAGGTATTTGGGATGCGCACACTTTACACAGGCGATGTAGCCCTGATAATGTAGCCATGAGTAGCATACACCATCTTCGGATAAAGTACGGTATATGTCAGTGATATGTATGAAATGCAAACATACTAAATGATGCACAACTAATGTAAATTTCCCAAAATACACTGGTTTCACCAGTGGCACAGTATTTGACACAGAGAGGCACATGTTGTGGACACTAAATGTTGCTCAAATAATGTAAATTTCCCCAAAATACAATGGTTTCGCCGGTGGTACAGTATTTGAAAGAGAGGCACACGCTGTGGACAGTAGATGTTGCATAAATCATGTAAATTTCCCCAGAATACATAGGTTTTACCTGTGGTACAGTATTTGACACGGAGAGGCACATGCTGTGGACACTAAACGTTGCATAAATAATGTACATTTCCCAAAATACACTGGTTTCTCCTGTGGTGTGGTACAGTATTTGACACAGAGAGGCACATGCTGTGGACACTAAATGTTGCACAAATAATGTACATTTCCACAAAATACACTGGTTTCACCTGTGGTACAGTATTTGACAAAGAGAGGCACACGCTGTGGACAGTAGATGTTGCTCAAATAATGTAAATTTCCCCAAAATACACTGGTTTCACCTGTGGTACAGTATTTGACACAGAGAAGCACGTGCTGTGGACACTAAATGTTGCACAAATAATGTAAATTTCCCCAAAATTCACTGGTTTCACCTGTGGTACAGTATTTGACACAGAGAGGCACACGCTGTGGACAGTAGATGTTGCTCAAATAATGTAAATTTCCCCAAAATACACTGGTTTCACCTGTGGTACAGTATTTGACACCGAGAGGCACATTGCTGTGGACACTAAATGTTGCACAAATAATGTAAATTTCACCAAAGTACACTGGTTTCATCTGTAGTACAGTATTTGACACAGAGAGGCACACGCTGTGGACACTAGATTAGACCCAAATTATTTAGATTTGCACATCAGACACTCTTTTCAGATGATGGATAATATATGTCCCATAAAAACACAGAATATGGACACTATTAGACCCAGATTAATGGAATTTCAGCTGCAGACACTGTTTCCTGATGTAGGACTTTATTTTTTACACTTTGGTCACTAGATGCGAGCCAGAATTTTAAATACATAGTATGCGGATGATGTACACAATATGTCACTAGTAGGTACAAAATAAACTTTTGGTATTAAATACTAGTGATGAACGGGAGGTGACTAGTGTTGAGTGAACAGTTCGAGCATAGTTCGGGTTCATACCGAATTTTGGGGTGTTCGGGACACGGACTCCAAACCCAAACATTTTCAAAAAAGTTTGGGTTCAGGTACGTTGTTCGGCGATTTCTTCCCGCTTTTCTGAAGGGCTGCACAGCAGCCAATCAGCTAGCGCTTTATTTCTTGCCCTAAGAGCTCATCACAGCCATGCCTACTAATGGCATGGCTGTTATTGGCCAAGTGCAGCATGTGACCCAGCCTCTATTTAAGCTGGAGTCACGTAGCGCCGCACGTCACACTGCTCTGATTAGTGTAGGGAGAGGATGCAGCTTCTGTGAGGGCGAGATTAGGCAGGGAAAAGTCAGCATTAGCACCTAATGAAGTGATCGATCTACAGCTGTGAATGATTCAACTTCTGCTAGTTAATTGCTCACTGGTTTTTAGGCTGCACAGAGCATTTTTCTGTCACTTTTTTTTTGGGGTGATCGGCGGACATTTTGTGACTTGTGGTGCACCAGAACAAGCTGCCACCAAGTCCATCAATCCATCAATACTATTTTTTTCCCTATATCTTACATCAGGGGCTTGGCTGTGCGTATTGTCACCCCTAGAAACTCAGGATAGTAATTTCAATATTTTATTAAGGGGTTAAATACAATTGCCAAAATACCAATCCCCTAAATCTGGCGTTCCAGCTTTGGATAGCCAAGTATAATACTGTCTGCTGTCTGGCAAAGGATAGATTATTTTCTGTGGTGAAATTCAATTGCTAAAATAACAATCCCCTAAATCTGGTGTCCCAGCACTGGCTGGCAAAGTATAATAGTGTCCGCCAAAACATATATTTTGTTCTGGGGTGAAATTCAATTGCCAATATAGCAATACCCTGAATCTGATGTTCCAGCAGTTGCATGCCAAGTGTTAATCTGTCCGTAAAAGGGTATATTTTGTTCTGGGGTGAAATTCACTTGCCAATATAGCAATACACTGAATCTGGTGTTCCCATAGTGGTTTGCAAAGTATAATAGTGTCCGCCAAAACATATATTTTGTTCTGGGGCGAAATTCAATTGCCAAAATAGCAATACCTCTGAATCTGGTGTCCCAGCTGTTGCAGGCCAAGTGTTAATCTGTCTGTAAAATGGTATATTTTGTTCTGGGTGAAATTCAATTGCCAAAATAGCAATACCTTGAATCTGGTGTTCCAGTAGTGCCTGGAAAAGTATAATAGTGTCTGCCAAAACAAATATTTTGTTCTGGGGTGAAATTCAATTGCCAAAATAGCAATACCCTGAATCTGGAATTCCCTGCACAACCAAGTATCCGATAAAATCAAGTGTGCACTGCGCAACGCCATCTGTAGCAAGGCCCACCTAACCACAGATACGTGGACCAGTAAGCACGGCCAGGGACGCTATATCTCCCTAACTGCACACTGGGTAAATGTAGTGGCGGCTGGGCCACAGGCGGAGAGTTCCTTGGCACACGTCCTTCCGCCGCCAAGGATCACAGGGCATCATTCTTGCCTCCTGTAGCCTCCTCCTTCTACTCAGCTTCCTCCTCCTCTGCTTCCTCCAGCTCATCAAGTCAGCCACACACCTTCACCACCAACTTCAGCACCGCTCGGGGTAAACGTCAGCAGGCCATTCTGAAACTCATGTGTTTGGGGGACAGGCCCCACACTGCGGAGGAGTTGTGGGGGGGTATTGAACAACAGACCGACGAGTGGTTTCTGCCGGTGGGCCTCAAGCCCGGCCTGGTGGTGTGCGATAATGGGCGAAATCTCGTCGCAGCTCTGGGACTAGCCGGTTTGACGCACATCTCTTGTCTGGCGCATGTGCTGAATTTCGTGGTGCAGAAGTTCATTCACAACTACCCCGACATGTCAGAGCTGCTGCATAAAGTGCGGGCTGTCTGTGCGCTCTTCCGGCA
Source organism: Bufotes viridis (assembly GCA_033119425.1). Taxonomy (NCBI): domain Eukaryota; kingdom Metazoa; phylum Chordata; class Amphibia; order Anura; family Bufonidae; genus Bufotes; species Bufotes viridis. The sequence goes on from JAKVIS010001119.1 coordinate 37,933, forward strand.
TTCACATCCTGCCGCTGCTCGCCTGTCTGCGCTACAGCGTAACTTCGGCCTTCCCGCTCACTGCCTCATATGCGACGTGCCCACCAGGTGGAACTCCACCTTGCACATGCTGGAGAGACTGTGCGAGCAGCAGCAGGCCATAGTGGAGTCTCAGCTGCAGCACGCACGCTGCCAGTCGCACTGCGGAACAGCACCATTTCACCACCAATGATTGGGCCTCCATGCAAGACCTGTGTGCCCTGTTGCGCTGTTTCGAGTACTCCACCAACATGGCCAGTGGCGATGACACCGTTATCAGCGTTACAATACCACTTCGATGTCTCCTTGAGAAAACACTTAGGGCGATGGATGATGGAAGAGGAGGTGGCCCAGGAGGAGGAGGAGGAGGATGAGGGGTCAGTTTTAGCACTTTCAGGCCAGTCTGTTAGAAGTGGCTCAGAGGGAGGTTTTTGCAACAGCAGAGGCCAGGTACAAATGTGGCCATCCAGGGCCCACTACTGGAGGACAAGGAGGATGAGGAGGAGGTGGAGGAGGATGAGAATGAAGCAGGTTCACAGCGGGGTGGCACCCGACACAGCTCAGGCCCATCAATGGTGCGTGGCTGGGGGATACGGAGGATCGATGACGACACGCCTCCCACAGAGGACAGCTTGTCCTCACCTCTGGGGAGCCTGACACACATGAGCGACTACATGCTGCAGTGCCTGCACAACGACAGCAGAGTTGCCCACATTTTAATGTGTGGGACTACTGGGTTGCCACCCTGCTGGATCACCGGTACAAAGACAATGTGCCCACCTTACTTCCTGCACTGGAGCGTGATAGGAAGATGTGCGAGTACAAGCACATGCTGGTAGACGCGCTCCTGAGAGCATTCCCAAATGTCACAGGGGAACAGGTGGAAGCCCAAGGCGAGGCAGAGGAGGAGCAAGAGGTCGCCAATGCAGGTGTGTCACGGCAGGATTAGCATGGCAGAAATGTGGAAAAGTTTTGTCTTCACACCACAGCTAACTGCACCACCACCTGATACGGAACGTGTTAGCAGGAGGCAGCATTTCACTAACATGGTTGAACAGTAGTCTGCACACCCCTCCATGTACTGACTGATGGTTCGGACCCATTCAACTTCTGGGTCTCCAAATTGTCCACGTGGCCAGAGTTAGCATTTTATGCCTTGGAGGTGCTGGCCTGCACGGCAGCCAGCGTTTTGTCTGAACGTGTATTCAGCATGGCAGGGGCCGTCATTACTGACAAACGCAGCCGCCTGTCCACGTGGACAAGCTGACGTTCATAAAGATGAACCAGGCATAGATCCCTCAGGACCTGTCCCTCCCTTGTGCAGAATAGACATTTATAACTGCCTCCCCCTCAACCATGTATTCTTGTACTCCGGGTCACTTCTTTATTGAATCCTCATTTTTTTAACTTTACATGATCTTGCGGTGCAACCCAAATTTGAATGAACCTCTCCTCAATCTGGGCACCGGGGCCTAAATAACTGAAAGTGGCCTTCTCCAGTGGTGGGTGATATAACACCTTATTCCTTGCTGTGGGACCTCTCTCCTCTGTCTGGGTGCTGAGGCCTAAATAACTGAAAGTGGCCTTCTCCAGTGGTGGGTGATATGATGCCTTATTCCTTGCTGTGGACCTCTCCTCTGTCTGGGTGCTGGGGCTTAAATAACTGAATGTGGCCTTCTCCAGTGGTAGGTGATATGACACATGATTCCTTGCTGTGGGACCTCTCTCCTCTGTCTGGGTGCTGGGGCCGAAATAACTGAAAGTGGCCTTCTCCAGTGGTGGGTAATATGACGCATGATTCTCTGCTATGGGACCTCTCTCCAATTGATATTGGTTAATTTTTTATTTATTTTATTTTATTTTAATTCATTTCCTATCCACATTTGTTTGCAGTGCATTTACCTACACTTTGCTGCCTTTTGCAGCCCTCTAGCCCTTTCCTAGACTATTTTACAGCCTTTTAATGCCTAAAAGTTCGGGTCCCCATTGACTTCAGGATCGGGTTTGGGATAATGTTCGGGTTAAGTTCGGATCCCGAACATTTTCGGGAAGTTCGCCCAACATCTCAAACCCGAACATCCAGGTGTTCGCTCATCTCTAGAGGTGACATATGCAATTGAATATTCGTCATATATTCGTCAAAATCGAATATTCGTCATTGTTCTATTTATTGCGAATAATATGTAATTTAATTATTCGCGTATTGCGAATTGAACTTTAAGTGAGGTATAAAGGCAACTTTATTTTTGGTTGGCTTGCTAGAATTAATGAATATAGAGAATATAGCACTATATTCGTTATCTTCGCTAATTCTGCAATCCAATAGGAAAGTTCCTATAGACAGCTCTAAGTTGGATGCGCAATGTGAGTAATATTACTTAAAATTCTCGCATTGCGCATCCAACTTAGAGCTGTCGTATAGGCAAGTTTACTTGGCTGGGAAGAATTAACGAATATGACAAATACGAATATAGCACTATATTCTCTATATTCTCTAATTCTAGCAAGCCAATAGTAAAGTTGATTGTACTCCAGCTCTAGGTTGATGCAGAATGCGAAAATATTACTTTTACTTATTTTTTTCAATCAATAGAATACTGACTCATTATTTTATTTATTGCCAAAATAGGAAAAGTTATATTTTCACATTGCGCATCTAACTTAGAGCTGGGTCAAGTCAACTTTGTTATTGGATTGGCTTGCTAGAATTAGCGAAT